>JAWWLR010000158.1:69579652-69598922 GCA_035041075.1 Acraspis erinacei | reverse complement strand
CTATTGGATTTATTTGAACTACGATACCCCTCCGGATGCTAAGAGAACAGAAAGAGTGGGGGCGATGCATAGGGCTGGTATAAAGTCAGTTGCATATCTCCACAATTTATAGATTCATCGGATCTCACTTTCAGTCTATTTTTCGTTGTTCCTTCTGCTCCGATCATCGAGATAAAAAAATATTTTTTGTAATAAAATTCTCCCGTTTTAACAATTGTTAAATCCTTTTCGGTTTTCGCCGAATCGGTAGAGTTTAGTTCTCTTTCTGGGCGGGTATGTCCAGGTCGTATATATTCTCCTCTTTAAGGTAATAAGAAGGGAAAATTAAGGCAGAATGGCAACAGCAGCTAAATCGGGCCCCCAGGATATGCCTCCTCCTGGAGGTTATGGTCCGATCCAAACGGATCGAATAAAAATACGAAATTTTATGACAGGTATTGTATACAATTTTGATCAAAGAAAACACTATATTCTATTTTGTACATTCAATTTTTAGCTGACTGATGGTATGACCTTCCAGTGTCAGCATTTTTTGTTATTTGAAAATTATTATGCAATTCATTGAAAACTGTTATACAACTTTTTTGGTTTAGTACTTAAGGTGGTCACAATATTAAGGGATACAATTCAGGGCAACATCCCGGCCCCTTTTCCAGATCATTTATTCGTACATCTTTTTCTTTTTATATATCTATATTCGTTTCAAAAATTAAAAAAGTTTTCAACTTTCATTTATTTCACAGGCACAAAACAAAATGATATTTTACTGTATTTATTTATAATATCTATTTATTTTTCCAGCTCCACTCACTATCGGCTTATTCGTAGCCAGTCAGTTCATTGGATTTTATTTTTACGGACTGAATTACAAGAAAATCAAGGATGAGAAAGCAGAAATGAAGAGTGCACGTTTTGCAATGTTTCCTATGCTTCTTGCCGAAAGAGATCGGGCGTAAGAATTTCGATTTTCTACAGTTTTTGAAGTTTCCACTTTTTTCAAGGATCGGGTATTTTTATTATTTGGTTCTCTAGGGCAGGCGTTTTCAGCAGGGGTAATTTTTATGATTTTTATTCATGGGACCAACTTTCCCAGTTGCTTACTGATTCTTTTTTAGAGATACCTCCAATTTCCAAAATTCAAATCTAAAAATCTGCCATTTTTAACGTTTTGAAATTTTCCTATTTTCGAAATTTAATTTCGAATTGTATTGTTGTATTTCCTTTTATTCCATTCAAAATATTGTATTTTTTCAATGTGTTACCTAATCTAAAATAGTTTAAATTGGAACGTTTTCATTTGAAAACCGTTTAGAATATTATATTATTATATTATTAGTTTTAATATTGGGAAAGAAATCCCAAATACGTGAACGCGAGCATTTATTGCTAGTATACATATAATAAAACATATCTCTGTATTTTTCTTTATTACACACCGAAATATTCTTATACTACTTATTAAATGATTCAAAGTCAATAGATCTCTCGCAAAAAGGTTAATGTTCATAGACTTCTGAATGAATCATTATATATATATATATATTAATCATATTATATTTTTTTCTAAGCCGGGAGAAATTCTTTCCTCTTTTTTTATTTTTGTCCAAAAAAATAATTCTTTTCTTTTTTAGGAAATTTTAAATCTTTAAAAAAATTTTTTTTTCCAAATTTGGTTATTTAATTCTTTTTTTTATGTTCAGGAATTCTGTATATTAACTTCATATTTTTTATGCATAAAACAAAATATCCCACAATTCTTCATTTAGATTTTTTATGTATCTCGCATCTTTTGGCGTAATATTGGAATTTTTTTATTTTTTCATATCAAATTCCATAAATAAATTAAAAACGTCGTTTTTTGGGTCAAGATTTATTTTTTCGATTTTCTGTATGCTACTTTCAATAAATAAAAACAAAATGACGAAGCTTATTGAAAAATAGTTTTAAAAAATGTTGTAGGGGTTCGAAATTTAAATGTTTTGTTGTCAAATTGTTGACAATTCTAATACTTTCTCAATCATAAATGATGGGAATGTAATAAATTGTAACAAATTTGTATCTCTTTTTTGGTACAACAACGTTTGTTAATTAATTTGTTTTCCTATCTTTTGTCGTTTTTTCCCAAACTTTCCATTTTTATTTTTAATGTCATTTTTTTAAATAAAACCAAAAATACGCGCCCTATCAAAAAGTGATTCAACAACAAAATTTTAGATCTTTTTGGGATCACAATTTTTATTTATTCATCTTTCCTCGTATCTTGCATAATTTTCGATTTTTCAAGAAAATCTAAAAAGTTGTTATGATAATCTTGTAGGACTTTCAAAAAGCCATGTTTTTCTTCCCTTTACTGTTTTCATATTGTGAGTTGTTGGGCTTAAAATTTGTATTTTCGATTGATTTATACATTTTTATAAATACTATAACTCTGATAATTTTATTTTTATCGAAAAAAGTTATTAGGATAAATTGTTTGACCCTCTGAGTACTATGAATAGCCGTACATCAAATTTTTAAATCTAAAAAAATGGTCCCAAAATTATTTAAACTTCTCTATCTTTTTGAGTGTGTATCCAAAATGGCTGGTTAATGAACACGTCCTTTCTTTTAGGACCTAAAGAAAAGTGTGCCAAAGTTCGATTTGATCCGTTAATTTTTTTCGAATGCTATCATGTTGGCTGAGAGACGAACGAACCGACAATCAGACGCCATCCCCAAAACTTTATTTTCGGATTTAGGGGGTCTCAAAACGGGGAGATCTATTGAAAAACATAAATGATGAGAATGTAAAACTTGAAGTAAAGGATAAATTTTCTTACTTATTGGACGACACAATAGAATAAAGTTTAACTACTAACACTTAATAACTAAAAATAAGAAAATAAATCATATAAAATATTAAATACGGAGTTGAAATTTATAAAAGTAAAAAGAATACTTTGTTCTGGGTTTCTTTATTTGAAATAGGCCAATATTATTAATGCTCTAATGCACAAACTCACAAAATTCCTGAAATAATAAATATTTATTATAATCGCGAGATATAATCATGAAATTCAATTTTGTTATAACCTAACCAACCTACAACGTTCTTTCGTAAGTCGTAATCGACAATTAGTTTTATAAATTAAAATGTTGGTGTCACCGTTTTTCGAATAGTCTTCGAGGAAGAGAGCTTTAAAGAAGTTCAGCAGAAGCTTTCTGCAAACTTTAATCAACTCCAGTCCGTTCTCATCATATTTTATCTCAGTATGCTTTGCTAAAAAGAAACTCACTTACTCTGGAAACCTTTCATTTCATGGAATCCCCATGAAAGGGATTATGTGAAAGAGGATATACCTCTCCGTCAAAAGAAAGCGAATTTTGATGTTTTTTCAACTGACCAGATCCAGTATCCAGACTACTTTAACAAAACTTGTTCTAAAACATCGGATGTTTTGTTTAAATAAATAATAAATTCACTCTTCAAATAATTTACTTATTTGCGAAAATTTTTGATGGTTTAGAAATTTGGATCTTACCAACGTAATATATTACGAAAATGGCAACTTTCGGTCAATTTTTCCGTCAACAGATATTAAATCCGGAAAGAAATTCTCTTTGAAAAATATGGAGTTTTTCAGAGTTTATTGTTTATACTACCGATATTATTACAGTATTGATTTTATTTTAATTCATTACTTATCATCAAACCCTATATAAAAGTTATTTTTGTAGATTCTTGAAGCAACTCAGAAAGAACCGAGATGAGGAAAGAGAGCTGATGAAGAACGACCCCGAATGGGAGGTTGGTACCTACTATGGAGAACCAATCTATATCACCCGGCCAGCGGAAGAATTCCGTGAGCCGACATTCCAAGAATTTTACGCTCATGCTTCTTGGTCTGAATCCATCGCACTCAGAATGTTCCGTCGTCACTTTTTCTAAGTTAATATTGCGATTCTTATAAATAACTGTAGTATATAATAATGTACACGTAATACATAATAAATGTACATAATGTTCTCTTTCTGCTCAAAACTTATTTTGCATTCGATATTTGTACCTATAAACAAAGAATATGTTTTTGTTGCAATGAATTAGAACAAAAGTTATGTTCCGATTTTAGTTGGTTTTGAAACTCAATGGGAGCAAAGTATTTTTACGTCATTTTTTGCATTCATGATGCGGTCTTTTTTTATTATCTGGAAGAAAGAAGTACAGTTTGTACTTTGTTTTGTTTAACTGGTTGGAGTTGCGGTCAGGAATGAATTAACCGAGAAAGGAAACAGCAGTAATTTATTGTGACGTTCTTTCTGAAGCATTGCTTTAAATTTATAACATTTGTGAAAATCGTTTTATTCGGATTAGGTCTCGTTTCATTCCCTGGGTTTTCTGTATTATACTCCACTCCACCTTCATTGTGGAATTTTTAGGAAAATTGAAAGTATAAGATAAATAACAGTTTTTATTAACTCACCCCTTTCGAAATCTTTCATAAATACAGTTTAAGATCATATACTTAGTTTTTAGAGATATTCAGTACTAGTCAATGAGGAAATAAAATACTCTTTCATCATCAGATATAAACAATTCGAGATCTTGAATATTCAACATGAACTGAATCCTATCTTGATGTTGAAACAGTATTATACAACTAAGTTTCAAGCACAATTTACCCGCAATAAAATGCTTACTGAACTGCAGGTTCTCCAACCGCTGATGCATGTGCAGCTGCTTGTGCTGATGCTTGTGCTGCATTTGCCTCTACCATTTTTTTCGTAAAAATGGGCAAGATTTCTGAATAAACTTCCATAATCCTGTGATTGGTTTTGACAAACTTTTGTGCGCAATTATTCACACAATTGTTCTGTCAAATCAAAAAGAAAAAATAAGATGGATAAGCAAATCATTCAGCTAAATTATTCAGATTTATTCATTATTACTGTAAAAATGTAATGAATAATACAATCTGTTGTTCAAAATTGTCTCAGTTGACAAATCGGTTAAATTTCAGATATTTTTTGTAAAATTGCATGATATTTTCAATTTTCATTTAAAAATGATTTAAACTTGTTCCATTTGTAATATTTACATTTAAAATTATACGTTTCGAAACATTCTCAATGATCTACAAAGCCATTCCTGCTGACAAATTTCGATAGTATTTGGTACAAAAAAAGTAATACTTTTCAATCAATACGTTTTTTGATAAAAATGCAATCCAATCTTATTAAATATGGCATCAAACATTTCTAACCACTTCAATATGCAAGTTCAAAACGTTCTATCAAATTCTATCCACCGGGAAATCTTATACTTGTCTATAAAAGTTTTCTCATTGAAACTTTACAATATCTTAACCGCACAAGACCGTCAAAACCTATATTTTCTAAAATTTTGGAAGTTTTTATGTAACTCGAATTTCAATAAAAAAAACTGTTGATAGAAAATTATACGACTTCTCGACGGATAGAGTTTGATAGAAATTTCCTCAACTTTGAAAGATAGGATGTTATACAAGTTCTGCGATGATAATATTTAAAAGAGTTTCCAGTTGATAAAAAATTAAACCATTTCTCAACAGATAAAATTTGATAGGAATCACTAGGATTTTAAAATACAGGATCTGATAAAAGATCAAACAGAATTTCATATAAATTTCTGACATCAAACATGGGTTTGGATACTAATATTTTTGGTAGAGTTTTAATGAGAAACTATTGATAGGAAAGTAAGCAATTTCTCAACAGATAACATTTTATAGAAATATTCTAGACTCCGAAACATAGGTGTTAAGAGGGAGGGATTATAAATGACATTAAAAGAATTTAGATAATATCCAGAACTTAAACACAGTAAGAAAATCCAAATATATTATTGGGTAAAAGTTTGTTTTTTTATTGAAAAGTTCAACTGAAAATTTATCATTTTGGGATAAAAATGCAGTTGTTCGGTTGAAATATTTTTTATTAAGGATTCATAATTATGGTTAAAAATTAAGCTACCTATTTGCTTTTAAATTAACTTTTATGTTTAAAATTTAACTGCTATAGAAAAATAATCTTTTTGGCTTGAAAATTCAATAATTTGGAAGAAAATTAAATTTTGTGGTTGATATCAAATTAAATCATTTTATTGAAAATTCATGTTTTTTGTTCAATATTCATCTTTTTGGTTGAAAATTTAACAATTTTGTTGAAAATTAGTTGCTTCTGTTAAGTTATTTTTGTTATCAGAATTTTATTTTTTGGTTGAAAATAAACTTTTTATGAAAATTCGGCTGTCTATTAAAAAAATGTTTTTTTTTTGCTTGAAAATTCAAATTTTTGATTGAATTTAATCTTCTTTTTTTAAATTCGACCATTTCATTGAAAATGCATCTTTGTATGCTGAAAATTCAACTATTTGGTTCGAAATTCAACTATTTGGTTAATTTTGTTGTGTTGTGAAATTAAACTAATTTGTCAGTCATCAGTTTTGGTGGAAAATTTGACCATGTTGATAAAAATGCATCCTTTTGAAGTGAAAATTTACTTTTTATGGTAAAAAAGTCACACTTCTTGGTTAAAAATTTATCTTTCGTGTATAAAAAAAATAACTCGTTTGTTCAAAATTCCAGTCTCCGAAAAAATTCGTCTTTTTGGGTTGAAAATTTTTCCATTTAGATAAATCTTTAACCATTTTTTTGGAAAACTCGTATCTTTTATTGGAAAGTTCATCAGTTTGGGTTATAATACAACTGTTTAGTTTTCAACAGCTTTGTTGAAAATGCAATATATTTCGGCTTGAAATCTTAGCAATTCAATAGTTTATCTATATTAGTTTTATTTAAAAGAATTTATAAACGTAAAATCCGTCTTTAGCTCACGTCTACGTTACTTTCAGGGGAAGGGATGATCAACGAAGCCCAAATTGGTGACTTAGGGAATTTGAATGAAAATATGCTTTTAAAGAAAGCTCTATCAAATGTGCTAACAGATTTTGATTGGCGAAATTCATTTAATTCAATTAGATAGGATTTTCAACAAAACTGCCGTCCTATAAAATTTTATTCGTGAAGTTTGATTCAACTTTATAGGATTTCTATCAAATTTTCTTATAGAATTTTATTTTATTCCACTTCTAAATATGTTTTATTCGAATTTCCCCTAAATATGTAGAATTGTATCAGAATCCTATAATTTTCTATACCTTTTTCAGGAGGGATTATTCAAAACGCTTGCAAATTTTACCTCATCTGGCGTTATCTCTCTGGTAATGAATGTGTTTGCACAATGTTTAAAACACGTTTCGGAAATCTGATTGTACAAAAGCAGAAAGTCTCGGAACTGTAAAAGAAATGATTATAATTGTAAGATTATTATAAGAAAACGCAAACCTTACTCCAAAAAATGAACTCAAAATGTATTAAATTTATGGATCTAATCAATCAAACGTGTATACTTTTAAAAGCAGAAATTATTGCGAAATTAGGTACATACGTTTCTAATTTCTGTGACACTCATATTCAATGATTTTTAATCAAATTTCTTGTTCCCCTAACTACACCTCAAAACGATTACTTGCCCAGTAGCCACACACGTGTTTACGAATTTCGAGCGACTACCCTAACCTAACATAACCTCTCTGACACTTGTCAATGTGCAGGATGTACAGTTAACATTTTAAGAGCAAGGCAGGTTAACTATTGTAAAATAATTATTTTTAACTGATATTTCTACTTTTCTAGAGTGCGTGCTTATGATTTATTAGTTTTCATACATTCTTATTGTCTGGAAAATAATATATATTTTCTTGAATAAGATTATCAGCAGAGATAATACTATATAGCGTATAAAGTTATAACTGAGTGTCTAAAGTTAATCTGAAAATCTGCATTTCATTGCAAAAATTTCCAATGCGGAAATTTTTAGTAGCATTTTGAGTTTACCTCGAACCTTCTACGATTATTCCAGGTAATTATGAATTTAAACAAATAGTATTTGTTTTCAATGCTGTATAGGTTTGGTGGATATCGCGTTGATAGGTTAGAACAGTGTACTTTCCGGACGATGCTCATTTATTTTTATTCTTTGTGGTTTTCATACAGATATTTCAAATTAAAAAACAAATCGGGTACCTTTTAACATAACAAATTTAAAAAGTTGAAAATATTTTTCCCTGCTATTTTTTGGAAAATTAACTTAGACATAAACCAAATTTCGAGGCCAAAAATGAAGTTCATCTGAGTTGTAATTTGTTATTAAAATTATTTTGAACTTTGAAACTTTGCTTCGTGAAAAGGCAGCGCGATAGTCGTAATACTGAGTCAATATTATTTATCTTCCTCATCAAAACGTCTACGGTCTCAAAATCGTATAATTATAAAAAAGTTTGAATTCCTTATAATTTTATCAATTTTTTAATATCTTGCACACAATCTTACATAAAAGAGATCAAGATAAATTCATAGAGTTAATTTAAAAAATACAATTATGACCAATAGTTTACCTATTTTTATTATAGCTGTTTATACCTACAATTTTGTAGAATCAATTTTCAACAAAATAAATTTGAATAAATCTATAGAAATACATCAAAACTATAACAATTTACATTGTTGTTTACAAAAAAAGTCGTAGACATGAGAATAACAATTTAATATAAGGACCAAAAGTACAATTTTACAGGTTGACCAAAAAACCGTTTTACGATAGGTTTTCGGATAAAAAATGTTGAAAAAATATAGAAGCATGTATTCCCAAAGAAATCTATATTGAAGATGTGAACAAATTTAATTCAACATGTTTTCTATGTGGGTAAGGAGAACGGCAACATGGCCCTTATCCTGTTTTCCATCTTATGAATTTTAAAACTACTTATTTTTTCACAAAATTACGAAAATATACAAAGTACAAAATATGAGAATGTTTTTGTTATAGAATTGATAAAATTTGGTTTATTTAAATGTCTAATCTGAATGAAATGAAATTTAGATTATTGAAAGGCCGAATCCATTTCAAATCAGACAGGGTCCTACACTTGAAATCACAGAATCTTTTAGGAGACGAAATATGTTGTTGTTTTTTAGAAGAAATTAGGCGATACGTATTTTTCCGATTTAAAATTCGTATTTTTCTCTTTAACTCTCTATAAATATTGACTTAATTGAAATATTTATTATTTTCTTTTTGATTCTAATAGCGTTCGTCGTTCTTAAAAAGAATCGTTTTTTATTCGAATTAATACCAATTCCATTTCAAATCAGGGAAATTTAAAGAAAAGTCTAGGTCATGGTGTTCGAATGATTTGATACTTGCATGTATCATATAATTGAGCAAATAAAGGAACCCGTATTTCACAGTTAATTATAGGAAAATAGGCGGTACTTTTTTTTCAATTTTGTATTTAAATGTTGTGTTTTGTGTGAAAAAAACGATTTTTTTTAATCTCTATAGTTTTTGACCGAATTAAACTATTTATCGTTTTCTTTTTTATTCTAATATCGTTTATTGTTTTCCTTCGTAATCCGCAGGATCATTTAAGAAAGGTTTAAAATAATAAAAGTTGCAGCGGTTTTCCTGGAAAAATAAAACATCGAATTGCTTTAAAAAAAACGCCTTTAAATTTGTTGCCATTTTTTTTGAACTTGTACTATGATTATAAAGATATCTTGTTTGCACGTATAAAACAAGTTGAATGGAAATTGTCTATTGTTCCTTTGCAATATTTTTCATAATTTACGAAAACAAATTTTAAATTACATTTTTATGAAAAAAATTCTCTCGGCCTCAAAACCGCCCTTTCTTTCTTGTACTAGTAGAAACTTTAAAAAAATATTTTGAAGTATAAAAAAGGTGGGGTTTTCCAGAACATTATTTCGTGTTTTCAAAATTTGAAGAAAATAATAAAAAACATTTTCTTGAAAATCCCACCTTTTTTATTCTTCCAAATATTTTTGAAAAGTTTCTACTAATATCAGAAAGGCAGCTTATCAGCATCATGCTGGCTAAACCATTTTTGAGACTGGGAAAATGGTTTTTCCCAAAAATGGAATTTTTTCGTAAACTAACTAACTTAATATTTTTTCATATCTTACAAGAAGATAAATAAAATTGGCAAAAAGATCAAATTCAAATGCGCATAACTTTTTAATCAAATTGTTTTTGAAAAGCCTAAATTCTCCTAAAGAACAACACATTTTGTCCCCGAAAGGTAAGTATTTTCTATTCTTGTATGAACTTTGAATCATGAAAATGAAAAAAGTTTTTCTACTTGAAACAGATTTTTAAAGTTATATAAGTGTCCATAACTTTCGTTCTCTTTAATACGATGTATTAATATTATAGGTTAGTCGATTTATCTCGGATCAAGGAATCTATTCAATTCTTGCATCAATTTTGAATTATGTTAAAGAAAAAAGTTGAACTATAAAAAACGGATTTTCAAATATTAGAAATGACCATAACTTCCTTAGTCTTCAATAAAATGTATTCATATTATAAGTGAATCGATTCGTCTCGAATCTACGAATCTTTCCTATTCTTGCATCAACTTTCAATTATGTGAGTAAGACAAAATGTAATGAATATTTTTAGAAATCCTTTGGCCAGTTTCAAGATATTAGTGGTGAAAATAGGCCCTCCAAATTTCATCAATTTATTTGAAAACGTCTTCAAGTTATCGTCTTCACAAAAAAGTGTTACCATTACAAATTTTCTTTTATGAGGAAACAAAAATTCTGAATTTATGCTTTCTAAGATTGTTTTTCCTAATAGGAAATTGTAAATAATTTAATTAAAATAAAAAATTACAAAGCACTTTCATTTTTTAATTTCTGTCAAGATTTATTTTATGAATTAATATGATATATTTGAAAAAAATGGATTTGGTTTAAGATTTTCTAGAGAGTTTCACGAATTTAATATCGTTTGTTCTGAAGGTATATCGTTTGTAAAATATGATTAAAAGGTTGTTACAGATAAATCATTATTGTTGCTTACAAAATAATCAATTATCGTAAATAAAAATTTTGTACTAATATTAATGTATCGTCATCAACTTAAAAGAGTTTTCCCTGATAAAAAATGTATAAAAAGTTCTCATACACTCATCAAGAATGCACAGACATTCCCCTTCCCTTGTGTCATCATCTTACCGGTTGAACTGTTTCAGGTAGTTATGGGCACTTTGGAATTAAGACAAAGCCTGACCGGACACAGGGGGAGAGTGTGGAATGTCTGTTGGCATCCGCTTGGCAGTTGTGTCGCATCTTGTGGCGAAGATAAAACAATCAGGATCTGGGTCTCGAAGGGCAGCCAGTGGGTCATAAAGACCATCTTGACTGAAGGTCACATGAGAACAATAAGGGAGATTGCCTGGTCTCCTTGCGGAAATTACATAGCCTCCGTGAGCTTCGATGCAACCGTGGCTATATGGGATAAAAAATCAGGTCAATTCGAATGCAACACGACTTTAGAGGGTCACGAAAATGAAGTGAAAAGTGTTTCTTGGTCTTGTGGTGGACAACTATTGGCCACATGTAGTCGTGACAAATCAGTCTGGGTCTGGGAAGTCAATGACGATGATTATGAATGTGCTGATGTTATAAATGCTCATTCCCAAGATGTTAAAAAGGTATATTCATTTTATATTATCTATGCTACTTGATATTTCTAAAAATTGTATAGTTTGGAAATCAAAGCCTTAATAGTTATCGAGTTTTTAAATCATGATGTGACAAATTTGATAATTTTTGGTCAAAACTCAACGGGTCAACCACTATTGAATTCACGTATACACCTGTTTTTGAATTATTTTTAATTCCCTTGAATTCTTCCTAATTCTCTTCTCTTAAAGTCTTATAAATTATTGCCAATTCCTTTGAGTTCACTTGTATTCGATTGGATTCTTAAATCATAAATAATAATTCGAAGTAGCGCCTACTACATATTTTAAATATGACTGCATCAAGTTTCATGCATGTTTATGCGACAGAAACGATCCCGTCAATTTTGGAAACATAAGAAGATTTAGACAAAAAATTAAAATATTCAAATGAAGGGGCGGCGGTCTAAACCTGTTAACCGACATTTTTTCAAAATTCTTTTTTTTATATTTTCTTGAACATTTTTTATATGCTGTTAATATCCCGTAATCGAAACGACAAAATTCCTTTTAGTTTCTTTTTTATGTATTTGCGAAAATCGCGTTTTGGTATCTAGAACATAGGTCCAAGGTCTAAACTTGTTAACTGCTTATGGCGTCTTATGGGAAATCCGTGCTTTTTCTCACATCGGCTTGGTTTATTCTTAAAATAGGCCAGTGAGACACATTTCAGCGTGTGTGCAGTTAATTGTATGTGCGTTTCTAACGTTGTTTGTGTGCACTTTCACGTTATCTTCGATGTTGTCGTCCACAGATCGCTATAAAGACGAAGGTGAGCGACGCGTCTCGTTTACTAGCACTCAGCAAATTTTGGCAATAAACTATTTTAAAAGTTTTTGGAAATACAATAGAACACAGAAGATAACAAGTTTAGACCGTAGGACAACTGGTAGATAACATATGAATAGCTTTCAATTGTCATATAACGTTGAATTTTCACTCAATAAAGAAATATTTATAATTGCAAAAATAACAGCGATATTCCTTCGCCGTGTAAAATTTTTGAAATTGCAGTTAACATTTTTACACCACGCACCCTTCAAATATAAAATAGACATGTTTAGATTAAAGCTTTTTGCGAAATTTAATATTTAAATTTAAATATTAAAAATTTGAGATTTTAAATTTGAAGACCTTAAGATTATTATATTTATATAATTTTATATAATTAAGATTATTTATTCTAAGCAAATTTATTTCAAATTGAAAGCCTAAAATTTTAGGTTTTAGTCTTAATATTGAATAATTGAAAACGATCGTTTGAAGTAGAAGAACATTGAATTGAAAGTATTGCATAATTTTGGATTGATACAGTCATAATTGCTTGGTTTTTAATTTAAATCGTTCAAAGTTAAAGAATTAGAAATTAAAATTTTCTAATACTTATATTGTTATTATGTTTAAACAATCTTTAATTAGCAGCGCTTGAAGTTGAATAAATGTGACAAATTTATTAATTTTAATTTGATACTGTCCCTGAGCAATTTTAAATTATAGCAGCATGTGAATTGGGATAATTTTGAACTAAATCCTTAAAACTGATAACATTTTATTTTAAATTGTATTCTCAACCTTTTTTTATTTAATTTCAAAAAGTTGAAATTTGTGGAATTTAAATATGAAAGCTCTTTAATTCTCATTAATGTTTTACGGACTTCCAAAACTCAAAAAACTCGTTTTTTGACCTTTTGAAACTGTTTTACAAACAAAAAAAACTCGGCATGCTAGATCGAGTTTTTAACGGATTCGTAATCTTCACAAAAAATCTTATAAGAATCATCCCGAGTTTGATGACTGGAATATAAATTGATTAATTTTGATTTTTTATTCTAATTTAGAATATAAATAACCAGGTTTTTTTAAACCCCGGGTAATGGCGGAATTTTTTCTGAGTCTTGAGTGTCCACCCTATTATTGTTAGTTTAAGGCTTCATCTTTTTTCTGAAATAAATATAAATATTACAATCTATTTTTAATGAAAATTACAGGTCAGATGGCATCCAACCAGTGACATTCTCGCATCGGCGAGTTATGACAACAGTCTGAAAATTTTCAAAGAAGACACAGCCGACTCTGATTGGCTTTGTGTATCGACACTCACCTCGCACACTTCAACAGTCTGGAGCTTGTCTTTCAACAGTACAGGTGATCGCATAGCGAGTTGCAGTGACGACAAAACTGTGAAAATATGGCAAGAGTATAAACCAGGAAACGAAGCTGGAATTTCTACCCCAAACGATGAGCCAGTCTGGAAGTGCGTTTGCACTCTTTCCGGCTACCACACGAGAACAATCTACGATATCGATTGGTGTAAAAAAACTGGATTAATAGTAACAGCCTGTGGCGACGACATTGTCAGAATATTCAAAGAAGAAAGCGATTCCGACCCAAATCAGCCGACTTTTGCTATGGTTTGTTCCAATGAAACCGCTCATACTCAGGACGTTAATTCCGTTCAGTGGAATCCTGCTGAACCTGGCCTCCTGGCATCTGCAAGTGATGATGGAGAGGTTAAGATTTGGTTTTACAGTGATTGAAAATGTACTTTAAGCATACAAGCATTCGATGTAATATATACAAATATACTTACTTGTATTTTAGAAAAAGTGAGTTTTTATGATGATCCTGTCTTTACGTCATTTCCAAGATCTTGATCTTTTTAGTGTTGCTTATGAGGGAAAAAATGTATTGCATTTAAATTTCCTGCTAATCCCGCCACCTGATGATGATTTTGACTTTTGACGCCAGCCGAATCAAGGCAGCCCTCATAGTCACGCGAAATTTAAATTTAAATATATTTGTGTTTGACCCTAGTCAGGACCCTTCAATTTTTCTTACCTTTAAAGAGCCTTTGGGACGTATGTGACAATGCGTCAGTCTCTACTAAATACTATCTATCAGCAGTAAAATTACTTTAATGTAGATGAATCTCTTCGTTTTTTAATAGAGAAGAGAATGATATATATTAAAGTTTATTTATTGAATTTTTAATTCGTAAAAAATTGTTTAAACAACAAATTGCACACAAAAAACAAAAAAGGAGCGTACTTTGATTTACATTTGGGGTAGTCAAATACCCCACGGGCCCTGAATAGGGTTAAACAAAGGTGTTGAAATATTTGAAAGGAATTGCAAAATTTAATTTATCAATAGTTACTATTTCAGGATTATTTTATTTTTTGTTCTAGGGTTATTCATGATTGGCAAGTTACTTGTGATAGGATTAAGTCGAAAAGTGCTCTTGAATAAACAGTTTTTAAACTCTGCTCGCTATTCTCACACAATGGGATTACCTTTGAAAAATGTGATAGATTCGTTGAACAGCTTCGCGGATCTGAAGCTCGCGGCTTCATGGGATAATGTAGGATTGTTGATCGAGCCTACAGAACCTAAAAAAATCTTTCAGGTTCTATTAACGAATGATTTAACCGAAGACGTGATGCAAGAAGCTGTGGATCTGAAAGCCGATATGATCATATCGTATCATCCTCCCATATTCAGTCCACTAAAGTCAATCACCAAGAGGACATGGAAGGTGCATTCTCTTACAATTAGAGATTTCAATTAAGCATTAAATCTAAATTATGGGGAGATACAATTTTTTCTTTTGGAAACGCTCTAAGTTGAATTCTTAAATTCAAACGTTTAAAATTTATAATTTATTATTCAATTTATTAATTACAGATTTTATAAATCCTATATTTACAATTAGACAATATTTATTTCTTGTATAATCCAAGAATAAAAAATTCTAAATTTTTTAAACCTTTGAAATTGCAACCTTAAAAATTGAACAGTTTAATATTGCAATCGTTGAAAATTTGTAACGTCTAACATTGAACTTTTGAAAAATTAACGTTTTTATATTCAATTTTTTATTTTGTAATTTCAACATCCAATTTAAGGCGTTAAAAATTAAACCATTTTATAATTAGATATTACAAATACAACAATCTTAAATTGGTATCTTACATATACTTAGATACCTAAGAAATTGGAACAATTTTAAAATTAATAATGTAGCAGATTTTTGGTTAAAACATGAATTCAATGTATCCTTTTTTAACTGTAATTAAAATGATATTAATCCATCTATCAAAAATACTTTAATGAACTCAAATTTTCTAGGAACGTATTGCAGCCAGGTGTCTTGAAAATAAAATTGCTCTCTATTCCCCTCATACTAGTTTCGATTCTGTGGTTGGAGGTGTTAATGATTGGCTCGCAACTGCTTTTGGTGAGCTTTAATTTAAAATTAATTTAAAATTAATTTAAAATTTACATTTGAATGAAAAATTAAATTATAAATGATGAATGCACTTTTATTTTTAATATTCTAATTATATATACAGATCTAGAGTCAAGTAGTCCCATAGAACCAGGCACACCTGATCCTAGAACTGGGTTTGGAAGATTCTGCACATTAAAACAGCCAATCTCAGTCGAGAATGCGGTGCAAATAGTTAAAAACCGGACTGAACTTCCACATGTGAGATTAGCTCGAGCACGTGGACCAAGTATGAAAAATGATGTTTTCTTCATCTTCTTAATTGTTTGTAAATTGCTAAAGTTATTCTTTTTTAATTGCAGCTGGAACAGTCAAAACTATAGCACTTTGTGCAGGATCAGGAACCTCAGTTTTTAAATCCTCTCCACCAGCAGATTTGTACCTAACTGGAGAAATGTTCCACCACGATATTCTCGATTTAGTTCACAAGGGTGCAAACGTTATTTTAACCAATCATTCAGATTCAGAACGTGGTTACCTCAAAGTGTTCGCTAAAAAGTTGAGTGACTTACTTGGTAATTCAGTACAAGTGATCGTGTCGCAAAAAGATAAAGATCCTCTCACAACAGTGTAATTAATTCATAAGCAATTAGACATCCCAGATATGAAATAAAGCAAACGTGAATGTCTAGAGCAGTCTGAGATCACCGCATGTGTCCAAGAAAGTATATGGTTCTAATTACACTACTGTAAGTTAGTAACTTTCTCAGAGAAAGTCCAATTAATTTCACTGCCCGAGAGAGGACAACTAAATTAATAGCAGCGCACTCTAAGACCATTTATGGTCTCTAAATTAATTATTATCGGCATCGTTATTTATATTTTTTATGTTTGAACATGAAGAGAAAAGTAACTTAAATTAGAATTCTTATGGGGAACCAAGCCTGAAATTTCAACCCTCAAATAATCTAATTTGCTCTTTTATATGCTGGAAAGTATTTAAACCATCAAAACTTATTGTATAATATCTCGGGAGTAGAAATTTATAAAAATTATATTTTAAAAATGAAAGTCTAAGATCTATGGTGCTTTTTTCAACTTTATCACATGATTCCTCAGCGAGAATAATGCCTACCTGAAAAAATTGTTCACCTTTGTATCGTTAATTTTTACTGGGTTGAAAATGCAGTTGCTAATCCACCTAATGTTTCAAAATATTCCCATGCATTACAGTTGTCAGAATCATTATTTATCGCCGAATTAATATTTTAACGTTTTTATTTGCTGAAAATTGTTCCAAATACAATTTGTTATCATTTTTATTTTTCCGAATTGTCCTTTATTGTAACTTCAATTATTTTAAACGTCCATTTCTATTACAATTAATTTTTAACATGAAGTATTTTAGCCTAATTCGTCTAACTAGGAAAAGGACCGGGAATTTTTTGAGACCAAAAAAAGATAGTGAATTCATTTTTTTTACCACTTCGGATTTTAAATTGTGGAGATTGATTTTAGTATATAGGTTCAATGATACAGGATATTTTTAAATTGATTATTATTTAACTCAATTTTTAAATTGGCGCGTTGAGAAAAAAATGGTGATTTGTCGTCCGACAAAAATCACAAAATTGAAATCAAGTAATATCTTCTGCTTCGATTTTTTATTTGAAAACTCAAATGTTTGGAAATTTTATATGCTTTTGCTATATACCAAAAATTGTGGCGAATTGTCGGTATCTACAGTTTTTCGTATTGAATAATACAAAAATTAGACATTAAAAAAAATGTGTTCAAGTTATAGAATCTTTTGAAAATTTAAATTTGCATATTTTTACAAAAAGTTATAAATGCATTTTACTAAATAAATTAGAAAAAACATGTTTTTTGCATATTTTCAAACAATAATTCTAATTTTAACTATTTTAACAGACAATTTTGGCTTATTTCTAATTTTCTATTATTCTTCACTATGTAATACTAACTGTAACCTAAACAAATTTTCATACTGTTTTTGTCCATGATTCGATAAATTTCAGCTTTTATGTGTTGAACACCTTCAATTTTAAATAAACTGCATTTCATGGCTTTCAAAATAAGATATCAAAATATATTATTCAACAGTTTAATTCCAAAACAGCAGCACCAAATTCCAATAAATTATAATATAAAGATATAAAAAATACACAAACGCCACTTTCAAAAAAGTCAATCGAGAATGTTGACTTGACACATGGTCTAGGGGTTCCTTTAAAAATAATTAACCTTTTACCAAATTTGACACATTTATTAAAGAAAAATCTGAAAATTCTTTTTTGTCAATTTTCTTGAAAAATATTAATGATAGCTATTTTTCGAGTTGTTTTGAAAAAAAACTAATTAAATAAAGTAAATGTGGCAATAACTAAATTTATATTATTCTGCGCCAAAAATTATTTTGGTACTTTCAACTTAGATGAAAAAGGAAGATTTAGAACAAGTAAAAAGTAAATATTCTTAGGTGATCTTTTCGGAAGTGTACAGTTGAAAGAAATTAAAATTACTTAAATTTTCAAAATCGGAAGCCATGAAAATTGACCAATTTTTATTTTTATTCCTTCCAATTAAAACCTTTTCAGTCAGGGATATTTAAAAAGAAACTTTTTTAAAATATTGAACATTTTCAATTCAACTGTTTTAAATTTAAGAGCATGTACCAGTAGAGTGGTCCAATTTTTTGTTTCAAATTTGCATTCATTTCGCTTCTAAATTTTTTCGAATCCACAAAAAATAAATGCGGCTTTTCAATGATATTACAAAGTTTCGCAAGACCCATGAAGTTTAACACGTATTTCCCATAAAAAAGACGTTTTTATACATTTTATCCAGAATTGTGAATATTAGGTTAATCGAGCAGAAACTGGACATTCCTCTTTACAATCAGCCATATAATACGAATCAATATTACTTTTTTAAATATCACCCCAATACATCTGTTTCATAGGGTTTCAAAAAAATCCAACATTTTTGGCGATTTCTTTAATACATAGATTTTCTAGTACATATAGTATTACTTTAGATTGAAAATTAAATATTTAAATAAATTTTTTAAATAAATTAGTATTGTTTATAAAGATTTTCTCTTGTTTATAACGACTTATTATTATTTTTAATAATGTTCTCTTTGAATAATGCCAGAAAGTTGCTGTTGTTTCTGAAATATTCAACTTTTTGTCCACTGTTTGCTTAGAGTAAGTTAATAATTAATAAAAATTTTTTAAAATAATGATTTGAACAAATTAATATTATTTATAACTATCTTCTCATATATTAATGCTAGATATTTGGGGGTTTTTCATTAACTTTTAACTTTTTGTCCAGTTTTTTCTCAATGAGCTAAAAATTAACGTACGTTAGCAAAAATAATTGTTTAA
>JAWWLR010000158.1:69541376-69553398 GCA_035041075.1 Acraspis erinacei | reverse complement strand
ATAAGAATCATTAACTACATTGCATATCAAACGCGAATCCGACGGAAGTGGGCATAGCGTCCGGACCATCTAGGCTGAAGGTTAATTTTAAAATTCAAAGAGAAATAATAATTTTTTTCTTTACAGAGTGCATACTATGCATCGGGGAAACAAAGACGTGTTTTCAAGGAAAGACTGATTTTTCTTTGACAATAAAATGGAATTAGTACTGTCTCCTGGATATATAGGAGACAATGATGGATCTCCGTTTCACAACGAAGATGTTCGTGAATGGTCACACGTGGATCGTCTTACGGGCATGCTGGAAAATGCCCGAATTGAGACAGGAAGGTGGCAAGCCAGAAATCAAGGTGCTGCTCAATCTTATGGAAAGGTGATTAATTTAATTCGAAAAATTTATTTTCTCACAGTTTTTATGTTTAACAAAAAAAATATTTTTTTCTTTCGTAATAGGTTATCGACTCAAGGGAACGAAACTCAGCCGACGGAAATTTGGTCCAGCGAGCTCAACGAAAAGTTGAGGTATTTCAAAGCCAAGGGTTGGGGGGGAAATCAATTCAAGTCGTGCGAGCATCTCAATGGTCTTCCTCAAGAGTCTCCGATTTGATTCATTGCAGTCCTCGAACGAAATCGGCAGTAGGTATTTTTGAAAACACACACACACACACATATATATATAGATATATATATATATATATATATGTTTTTAC
Source organism: Acraspis erinacei (assembly GCA_035041075.1). Classification (NCBI taxonomy): domain Eukaryota; kingdom Metazoa; phylum Arthropoda; class Insecta; order Hymenoptera; family Cynipidae; genus Acraspis; species Acraspis erinacei. Next base: position 69,552,688 of record JAWWLR010000158.1, on the reverse strand, counting down.
TAATTAAATTTTGCGCCAATAAATCAGAATCGTTACATCATTATAGGGTGTCAAGGCTGGCCATGTACGACAAGAAAAAATTTCCGGGATTTCGCTGATTATTTAAATTTTATGATTTGAAGTAATAAAAAATCTGAAGAAATTGAAAGTTAAAGCGATTCAAAATGAAAATTGAGTAATTTCAAGCTCTGATGTTTAATATTGTGTAAATTTAAAGCTTTCATAATGAGATAATCTTCTAATTAAAACAATAAAAATTGAACAATTGGAGTTTTGAACAATTTAAGTGTTGAACAATCAGAGAGTTTTTAATGTTTCAATTAATAAGTGTATAAGTAAGAACGTTTAATTTGAAATTGTCTTGTTTAATTTTTAAATTCCACAATTTTTAACGATTCAAATTTGAACTAAAAAATGCTGGACTTTCCAATCTAAAAAACTCGTTTAATTAATCCCCCTAACAAATTTTAATTTGGAAAATTACAAAACGGCGGCTGTTTTTCTAAAATTATTGAAAGTGGATTTTCTAAAAAATCTCGCTTTTAATTTTCCTTTTTTTAAATAGCTGGTAATATATACTATATATCTCGTGAGTTTCGTTCTTGTTAAACCACAGCTTCACATTGAAGATAATTTTTTTTAGTTCGAATTTTTGCATTTTTGTCGAATACAACGAACGGCAGAAAAAATATTCAGATAAAAGTTGACATACCTAGAAAAATGCTACAAAAAATATCCCTTGCTCTTTTGTGATTTTTTGCATCATTTACGAGAATAAAAATTATATTACAAAAAAAAACTCCGGCCCAAAAATGGTTAGAACCATATTAAACGTATAGGGTGCCTTTCTTATATAACCTAAAACTGAAAAAATATAAGAAAAATAAAAAGGCCGGGTTAATCGTTTTTCAGGTCGAGAAATTAAAAAAATATATATTTCTTAATTTTTTATCGTAAACGATGCAAGCTAGCGCAAAACAGTAAGTGTTTTTTAAGAAATTTTCTAGACGTTTTTTCTTTTGCCTGAACATTTTGTCGAACCGTTCGAGGTTTCACAGAAAATTGCGAAAATTGTATGTTTTTAAATAATTTGTTTCAATTTGAATAGATATGTCCGTCCATTTTTAAGATTCACTGGTAATCTTCGAATGATTGCAATAAATTCAAAAAACTATTTTTGATTAAACTGTAAAATATTTGTTCCAATATTTATACCATAGAATGATTTATTTATATATAAAATCATGCTGACATAATGGCCCAGACTTTTATTTAAATGTTGCCTGATTTCTAATGGAATTAGTCTAATAAGATTTATATTTTAGTTTAAAAATTTTAGGCCCTCCTAATTTAAAATTGTCCAGTGTAAAAATGTTTAAACAATTTTGAAGGATTTAATCTAAAATAATTATTCAGCCCTTTCGATCCACAATTCTTCCATATCAAATGATTTTTTTCTTACTATGTAACATTAGACTTGAAATTAAAAATTATGTAACTAATTTCAATTTCAAAATATTCAAATTATAATTTTGTCTACACTGAAGGCTTGAAACATAAGATTGCTTAAATATTAAAGTTTTCAAATGAAAATTGTCCAATTTTGTAGAAGTGGTGGTTTTGAATTATTTAATTGATCAAGAATATTTTAATATAAAAAATGAAAATGATTGATTTTTAAATTCATTCAAGATAAAATAGTGAATAGAGTCGAACTAAATAGAATATTGTGCATAGAGTAAAACGAGTAAAACTTTGTCCATCGCGTATGCTGAACAAAATTTTACATTTTCAAATTGTGATCGTTCCAAATTAAACGATTTAAAATCTTAGAGATTTAAAAATTGACTTTGAAAAATGTATTTCTTTAAAATGAAATGATGAAAGGATTTTGTACAAAAACTTAGGAATTAAAATAATTCCCGGTCATTTCACGATCTAGTAGCAACACTGAACGAACTTGGCAAACTTATTTTTTTATAAATTTTTTTTATAAAATCCTGTTATGTCTTTTATATTCCAGACCGAACACCACGCGAGCGAACTCGACAGTGGCATAAAATCAAGACTGAACGATTGGGATTTGAGCAAGGATAGCCTAATGTTGGATCCGTTGTCTTCCCTCTGTCGAAAATTGCACTCAGAAGTAGTCAACAATAGTCATTCCTTACCACTATTCGGGCAAAGTTCTGCCCTCCTGACTGACCAGAAATTAAGCAATACTTTCGATGTTATCGATAGAAACAAATACGCGACCTCTACGATCAACGAGAAGAAAAGCAATTCGAATGAAAATCTCGCTAGTCTGATCGAAGAAGAGGATTCTCTTCCCTCATTAAATTTTACCCGAAACTACAGAGTTAGACGCTCTTTACAGTTGTCGAACAAGAAGAATCCCAAGGATTCGAGTTACTCTGGAGGTGTGAAACTTTCAGATATCAACTCAGAATCGTCGGAATTTAATAGCTCAAAAATTCCAGAGTTGACAAACTCTGAAATCCGACTGAGAACCAAAGCTCATTTACAAGAAGATAATCATGGAAAAGATTCTTACTCCTCGTCTGAATCTTCGCCAAAAAACACTTACGTTGGTAGAAATCCTAACATTTCCAGGACACATTCACCAGGAACTGTAATTACCAGTAAAGCCACTATAGTCAGTAATCCCAAACCATTGACTTATTTCTGTCAGGATCCTCTCGAAAAGAATAGAGAATCTTTGGTCGAAATTCAGAAGCCAACGTTGATTCGACTCGGTGCTCAAGAAACAAGTCGACCACTTGCTTCTAATAAAACGATAGTGCATTTGGGCAAACCAGAAGAGGAATCAACAGGTCACATAAAAGTGACCATAGATTTGAAAAATGCTCCTGAGAATGATGCCATGAGAGATTTGAACTCTCAGGATAGCAATGTCTTATTCTTATCAGACTGTTCGGCAAAACCAACGAAGAAAGTTTTATTTTGTAAGACTGAGGTGCACTTTGTAGCGGATTCTGGAAAGGTGAATATTGTAGAAACTGATGGTAAACCTCCTCCGACAAATCGATTTCGAAGAAGACGTCGGAATAGCAATATTAATAGCAATATCAATAGTTTTGGGATTTCGGCGAACAAAAATTTACCGGTTGTTCATTTTGGTGATACTTCATATGAAAAGTATATATTTGGAGCGAGCAAGAAAAGAGTTTCTGAAGAGCCACAAACAGTAGCGAATCCGACACAGTTGAGGAAAGAGGAAGATTATATTAAAGACTGGCCTTTGAAATCGAGTTTGACTTTGGAAAAGGATAGTGATTTAAAGAAACAAGACTTTAGTACTGAAAACGATCAGATAAATATTCAAGATAAAATTATGGATCAGAGGCATAGAGGGCATACGACAACTGTTAATTTCGGTGCAAATGGATTTTGCAATTTGAGGAGCGTAATGAGAGGTAATTAATTATCATATTTTAAATATTGAAATTCTTATATTTAATTTAAAAAATAATTTAAAATAGTTACTATTCCAATTAGAAACTTTACAGTTTTATAAGTAAGCGATGAAATTAAATTCAGTTTAAATCAAACTTTTAATTTATTTTTATTTCCAAGAATTAAAAACAGTCAAATCAGAACGAAAAATCACGCAAAAACTGTTCCTTAAAATTAGAACAAGTATAATAAAAAATATAAATATAAATAAAAAAGCAAAAGAAGGTGACCTTGTTTTTGTTTTGAGTGTAGTTGTGCGTGTGTTTGTCCAAAATTGATCATTTTTTATTGTAGGAGATTAAAATTTATTTTTTAAACTTCTAAGAATTTTGTCATTAATTGTAAGCAGTTTAAATTTTAAACTGCTCAATTTTAAAGCCTAATTGTGAAATCGTTAAACTTAGAATGTGTTTGGTCGCTTCTTTCAAAATCACTTTTAGCCCTTATTTCAAATTTAGTGTGGAATGAAAACGTGTGAAGTTCAATATTTTTTGGTTCGAAATATACAAAATGTTTGGTTTCAAACTTAAATTTCTTAAAATTGTATCATTGTCACTGTTAATAGTTGAGCAATTAAAGATTCCGAAAATTTATTTAAAATTGAAAGCGTCAAAATAGTAGTTGGCAAATTAAAAAATTAAAGTATTAAATATTGAATAATTTGAAACATAAAGCCTCTTAAATTTAAGATTTTTTTATTGAAAGTGCTGAATAATTTTAGATACAAACATTCCAAATGCTTTAGTTAGAACGTGTACAATTATTGTACAATTTCCAGCTTGTCCCCAAAGCTTAATTTTCAAAATTCCTTAACTTTTCCCTGACTATTTTTCCCCCCTGGCCCATAATTTTCGAAGACCAGAATTTTTATCTTGCAGCGTTTTAAATATAACTTCTTTTATAAACGGAATAAAACCATTCCAAATTTAATATCCTCGACAGTTATTTAAAGTGCCTCTTACAGAAATTCCCTGGCTTTTGTAAGACTTCTTTCAAACCCTCAGATTTTCCCCGTCCAACGACCACCCTGAATCTCCCATTTAGGTCCTTAATAGTTATAAATAATTTAAAGGCACTGTTAATGTGTACTGATTAAACCCGACTATTTGTACCGCAATTTCGATATAAACAATACAAAAGTTCTGTAAAAATATTCAATTTTCTAGGTCCCGCTATTCTTACCGAAAAAATCCAGCCATTCATACCGAGATTTCGGTACACGTAGCCACGGCCTAATTTTAAATTGAAGAAACTAAGAATTTAATTTTGACTTTAATTCTTCCAAACTATAACATTTGTATTTTAAATTGAATGTAGTGGTTTGAAATAGATATCTTTTAATTAAAAATGGTTTTTAAGGTATTAAAATCTAAAATTCTTTAATTCGAATTTCAATTGCTAAAAATAGTGTAATTTAAAAATTAAATACTTAAATGATTATAAATTCTCGACATTCAAAACCGAACATATTAAGATTAAAATGAGAAATATTAGGAAATTTCAAATCATTTTTATTCAAACCTGAAAGACGGTCCCCGGTTGGAAATAATTTGTTTAAAATTGTACAATTTTCAATTTAAAACTATTAAAATGGAATAATTTTGTATTCAAAATTGATAATTAAGAACATGCCAAACTACAATCGCCCAATATTGTATGATTCAAGTTAAACTCTTCAGTCATTTAAAAATGTAAGTGATCAGAGAGAATTTTTTGTAAATAGGGAAAAAGCTGATTAAATAACAAATTATATATGTAAATACAATGCAGTCTTTGTTTGATACGCACTTTACCTAAACAGACAATTCAAAAATTTTCAGGTGACACCTCCAAACTCATCAATGTGGAAGAAGTTGCGCTCGAAGCCCCAAAAATAATATCCGCCCTGGATTTGTTGACTCGAAAAGATGATCCGAAAACGGAAAAGCTCAATACTAAACCCCGTTCTTTAGAAACAGAATTTAGCGAAGAAATGATAGCAGAAGAAAATCAAATCCTGTTAAAGCCTGTGCCTATTCACAGGCCAGTGATCGCCAGAGTGGATTTTGAACACTCGCCAAAATTGATCAGCAGGTGTAATAAAAGATCAGGCACCCTCTCCTCTTTGTATCCAGTAGATAAAGTGGACGATGGGGAAATGATTTCACCTCGTTTAGTAAAATCGAACGAGTTGGGAAAAGTCTCGTCCCGTTTGGCAAAATCAAACGAAGTGGATAAAATGTCATCTCGTTTGGCCAAAGCACACGAGGTAGAAATGATCTCGCCTCGTTTGAAAAAATCAAATGAAGTAGAAAAAATCTCATCTTGTTTGACAAAATCGAATGAAGTTGAAAAAATGTCCTCTCGTTTGATAAAATCGAACGAGATTGCAAAAGAGTGTCCTGAAACTGTGCCTCTTACGCGTGAAGCCAAAGATTTCTGTGATGTTAGTCCTGGAGCGAAAGAAAAAATCTGTGATCCTAGTATCTACACTTCTATTTATGCCAACGTCTTTGACTTTGTCAGGAAGGACGTGCCAATTTATGAGAATTTCAATGTTAAAAGCAACTTTGATGCAGAACTCGGTCCCAAGAAAATAAAAGGGGATGAAGAATCAGAGGCGAAAGTGGAATCCTCAACAGCAGAAGAAGAAGAACCTAAGAAAATACAAACGCAGGTTAAACAAAAGTCTGTTTTAGGCAGAACTGGTTCTGGCAGTAAGAGCAAAAGTGGGACCGAGTCCAATAAGAGTCCACCAATAAGGCGGAGAAAGGTAAAAATTATTCAAATATTATAATGATCTAAATAAAAAAGGCTTCTTTTGAGAGTGAAGACGCTTTTCGATTTGAAATTCGCAAGGTGGCCTCTAGATCGAGAAATTACACTGAATCTATTTTCTCATCGAGAATTTGTTTAATTATTATTTTATTAATTGAAGCAACCGCCTGGCGTCAAATTTTTCCAATTTCCAATTGAGTCTTATAAGCCTCTTTTTCAATTAAAACCCTTCTAGAATTTATTAATGTACAATTTAAAATTGAAAGTCTTAATAGTTGAACAATTTTCAGCGCTTCTTTCAATCTGTCAAATCTTGATTGTCCTAAATGTAAAATTGTTCAGTTTGTAATGTTTTGATATTGAAGAAACTCGATTTGAATTATTTTTCTGTTTAGAGACCTCAACATAAAAATGGCCTAATTTTAATTTAAGTTATTTAGTTTTGAAGATTTCGATTTGAAAATTTAAACAATTGGGAAACCCCCTGTACTTTTTTCTGACTTCGCCCAATTTCGAGAAGTTAACTTAATTTAAAAAGCTATTTTCTTATTTTATCAGAAGGATATAACTGTTAACAAAGAAAAGAAAATCGAGGACTTGGACAAAATAAAACGAGTTTCTAACAAGAGTTCATCAGAAATATCCGAGTCACGAGGGAAAGCTAAGAATACCGAGGATGGAAAATTAAAAAGTTCTAAGACATCTTCAGTAAAAAAGGATTTTAAAATAACTGGATCTAAGTCACGTAATTCTAAGCAGTCGGATTTGGGTACCGAAATAAGTAGGCAAGTTGAAACAACAGGCACAACAAAGTAAAATATATTTTTTGTATTCATCTAATTCCATTTAATTGTCTTATCTCAGGTTAAAAAATGACTTGTTTTATTCACAGAACGAAAAAGCCGGTAGAAGTTGTTTACAAAACAGCAATATACAATATGAAAAACGAAAAGTTTTCAAAACCTACAAAGACGAAAGAATCGAAGGGTCCACGTTATATAAACGATATAATTTGTGGAAGTAAAGAGAGAAAACAGCCTGGTGATAAACATACGAAAAGTAGGTTATCTAAAAATAAACTTTTTTCTGTCATTCAATTTTCTTTTTTAATTCATTAATTATATTATTTTCCAGCGAATGCTACGTCCCAGCAAAAAAGTACTAAGGGACTTCACTTACATCCTCGTAAAAAATCCATAGACAATTTCTATTTATCGTAAATATTTTATTGATTTCTATGGATCATAAATATGCAAACATATTTTTTTCAGAAAATAAAATTGAAGATGAAGTTTCGCGAGATTAAAAAAGATAATCTTCTTGTGTTTCGAAAGTGATAATTAATGCTAATAAAGTCTTTGAATATCCTAATTACTAAGCAGAATATTTGTTCTTTTTTCTAAAGTGATTTACTAAGACGCACTTATAAGTGATTTAATCTTATATTTCTTGCCTGTTCGCAATAAATGATATTTTTCTGTGAGCAATTTTTATTTATTTATAATAATCCTTGAAATCATAATCTCAGATTAGAAGAAAAATTCTAAGAGTGTGAAGTATTACAAATTGTGAACAAAGAAACACAATTATAAAATAGGTAAGCTACGCTAACTAAGGATCAAATATTCTATTAAATTGGTTCCACCATTAAAAATTAAAAAATTGTCAGTCTATCATCGATAGCTTACAAAAAAATGGGTGAAATTTTTCGTAAAATAATTATTCATTTACGTATTTCTTGTACTATAGAAATTCGGTATTAAATAGTAAATTTTAGGGAAAAATTCAGGTACAATTAGAATGGGACAATGATTTTGAAATAATGCCAGACAATGAAGATATATTCACACAGCGAATGAAAGAAGCCTATCAGAAAAAATTAATTAAAAACTTAATGGAAGTGAAAATTGGAAATATATCAATTATCTCATTTTGTATTGAATAGGAACTAATAGGTACTATGGGTTGAAAACTGCACGTTGTAAGAAATAGAAACGATCAAACAACCGTCGTTATTTACTTATCACTACTTTAACTGAGATGGATCAGTAGTGATATACACACACACGCACACACATACATTCTTTAAAACATTTTCTAAGGAAACTATCCTATTTTTTATTCTATTATTAAACTGAAAATTTTGATACCAGGATATACTCTTTTGCAAAATTTGTTGGTGTCACTGGTTGTTAGGGTAAAAAATAAATATTAAAATAATAAACAAAGCAGTATAATAAAAAAAACAGTTCGAGACTTTTGTTAAATGCTGTCTATATAAGTAGAAACTAAAATTAATTAAAAATAATTACTATACACCTTTATGTTAAAAAGAAATCGTGCGTATTTTTTATAGTTAAAAAATAATAGTTTTGCCAATTAAACTTCGCGCCTCTATATCAACAATCGCGATATTTCCAGCGTGGAGTAAGGCTCAGAAAAAATTCCCGGGCATTCCCAGATTATTTAAATTTTAAAATGCAAGTCTTCAAAACTAAACAATCCATAATTTGAAGTCTTCAAAAAAGAATCTAATGAAGAACAGTTCTAAATTTGAAGCGTATAAAATAAAAAATTAAATGCCCATAATTGAAAAATTTTAAACTAGGAAACGTTCAATATTGTACAAATTCGAAGTTTTTAAAATTAGACAGTTTTCCAATATATAAATTTTAATGTTTATATAATAGGGTTGTTGCAAAATCATTTGTCTTTAATTTTGAACTTAATATATTTAAAAAAAGATAACCATTTTGACTATAAATCTGCAAACTTTTAAATCTGCTAACTTTTAAATCTGCTTTGCTTGGTAGAAGCGCCACGCCAACAATCTGTCAACTGTTTGGACTTTTTTATTGGAGATTCAGAAGTAAGCCAATACACGGCCATTAATCAACATTCGCTTCTCTTCTATGATTGATAGAAGCGATTATTGAAAAATGATCCAAATTGAACATTTTCAAACCGATTTTAATCAAAAATAAAAGTATTAAAATATTCGAAATTGAGCAATTTTATATTTAACTTGGGAAAATCAAAATTTGACAAACCAGAAAAGGAGCACTGCAAATTGTTGAACTATTAGAACTTTCATCGATTTTAAACATTGTACAAGATAGTGGGATTGAAAATGTCTCCTGTATAAAATTTTATCGAATTATTTAACTATTAAGGCTTACACTTGGAAAGTGTACAGGTTTCATTTTAAGGCCGACAATTTTAAAGGCTTCTATTCAAATATGTACAATTTTAAACCTTTCAATTTGAAACTGTCCAATTTTGTATTCTTCCATATAAGTTTTAAATTTTACGATTTTTAACAATTTGAATTTGAACCAAACAATGCTGAATTACCCAATCTAAAATTTTTATAATTTAACACATTCTATTTAAAACTGTTCTACGCAGTTAAAAAATGTAAAACAGTATGTAATATATTTCTTCTAACTGAAATTATTACACTTTTAGCGTTGTTAATTAATTATGAAGAATTTCTGTTCGAAATAGAACAATAAAGTTTAAATTCATCTTTTTTTTTAATTTCAAGCGCACCTCATTTAAAATTATCCAATCAGAAAAATCTAATCTCAAATTATACGATTTTTCTCGTTCTTCTATTTTAAACGATTTTTTTTAAATTATTCAATATTAAAAGGTTAAATTTCAAAGTTTTGAAAATTCAGTTACACGATTTTTTCTCTTTTTTAAATTAGAAGAGCTTCAAACTTTAAAATAACCCATTGAAATAGTTGTCCTTTCAAAGAATTTAAAAACAAACTCAGTTAATCTCACATTATTTCATATGATATCAAAATGGACAGAAGTCACAATATATTTTATTAAATGCTCAACTAATCGAATTTCTAACCAACTTTTTCTATAAACAGAGTTCCCATTCTGGGCTTCTTTAACTTTTAACTCATTCACTCCTTTTCTACTAAAAGTAGAGCAATGCCCCATAAATAAAAATCCTGACAGCTGGAGTTACTGCGAGGGAAAACTGGAACTATGATTGGAAAAATACAGTAATTTTTTATCAGAACTAAAAAAATTCAAGCTTCAAATAATTTTGCTCATTTTACTGTTAATGTGGATTTTTTGGTCGCTGATTATCAATCTGAGTTCAGATTTGTAAAATCCAAAATGGCGGCACCAATATAATGGACTAAAAATGCAAGACTCGACCAATTTATGAAAAACTGCAGTTTTTTCATAAAAATTGCTGTTAAAGGGGCTTTTGCGGTCGTTGATTATGAATCTGAGATCAGATTTGCAAAATTTGAGATGGCAGATCCAATATGGCGGATAAAATTTTCGGAAAATCGGTGCGAAAAGTCCAAATTGAAATAAAGTTTTTTTATAGATCAAACGTGGTCGTTGCAGACTGAATGTAATTGAATTTCGACTTTCAGGTAGGTTATTGGAATGCCGGTTTTTTTTATTTCTTGAATTGACTATTTTTGGTTCGCCCCGGGGATTTTATTCCCCAGTACCTTGTTTTTCGAAGGCTTTCTCCTATCCAGCACTTGGAGCCCTACAGCAAACCCATCTGAAGCAATTTTAACACCACATACATTATTCATTTGGGCAAAAAAAACATTTTGAAACAATATCTATTTTGTATTTTGATGAAAAGTGTCATGACAAAATAAGGCGGAAAATTAATCCAAAACATCTGAAATGCGTGAGGGTTCCTGAAATTTCGAAGTTCATGGTTTCATTGTACAGAAGGATGGAAAGGTTTTAATTAAAAAATTCTCTAATGACAATGCAAAAAATGCAATTATCTGGAAGCCGCATAAAAGAATAAATTTTATAGTTTAAATAAGACACAAAAACAGACAGACTGAAGACAGACTAGAAATATATAAGGACATACTCTTGACGTGGTTACTAGTCCCCCATCGAGCGTCTCTCAAGGTGGAGGATAGGAGAAAGCCTTCGAAAAACAAGGTACTGGGGAATAAAATCCCCGAGGCGAACCAAAACTAGTTAATGCAAGACATTAAAAAAATCCGGCAATCCCAATAACCTACCTAAAAGTCGAAATTCAATTAAATTCAGGGTGCACAGACCCC
>JAWWLR010000158.1:69524801-69536334 GCA_035041075.1 Acraspis erinacei | reverse complement strand
TGTCCGCCACGGCTCATCCTAAATCTACCATTTTTAACGATAAATTGATTTTTTTTAAGGCAGTGTACCTACAAATATATCCTAACAGTTTTGAAAGGTATGCATACCTCAATACTTTATTATGTTTTTTAAATTCGTGAAAACTACCTGATTTTAAGCGTCCTAAATCACACTTATAATAGTGAAGAAAAAGAGCTTTCAAATTGAACCAGTTTCAAACAAGGGAAAAAATGCGATTAAACTTTTCTATTTGTCATGTTTCCCATTTCTATAACCTTTCTTCAATTAATGTAGACGCATACAGTCCTAAATAAAAAATCTATCTATTTACACTAAGCAATTAGTAATTGTATAAATATCGAATTAGTAACATTTTGTTATTTAGAGTAATTTATTCAAACGAATTCACGAGAATTAAAAAAAACTCGAGGGAATTACAAAGAATTCAGAAATAGGTTTATACCTAAATTTAGTAATGGATAAGCCCTCTGCTTACTAAAAAATATTTTATTACGACTTGCATTGTTATAGAAATTTAGCTATTGCATCCATCTCTGAAAACTTTTTTTTCATTGATAAAATATCGATAGAGCGAAATTCCTTGTCGTTTGGAGTTGATATTATGTTTAGCAAAATGACGATGCACTATATTATTTCGAAAGAAAAGTATTTCCGTTTTTTCAAGTAACATATTGTATTGTGGAAGATTTTGAAATAGGAATTAAAATTTGGAATAAAGGTAACTAATTAACGTTATAGTACCTGTTTTTGAGAAGCCTAAGTTCTCTTTTTCTGGCTGCATCTTCTACAACGACACCATGTCCTGCGTACGCTGAAACATTGCAAGAAACTGTACTTTGCGAATTAACTAACATGCAATTTCTGATTACAAGCAATTTAGTATATTTTATTGATCAAAATTAGTAAAAATTGTATCGGTCTTTTCTCTCTTTTTTTTGTTAAAATGATTCCTAAGGCACACCTGGAACGAAGAATTGTGTGTCTTGCCCCTGTGCGTACTGTACAATTGCCCCTCCTGCCGACGCCGAATTGCTCATTGTTAGCGTATGCAGGCCTGGAACGCCTTCTCCCTGAGTTGCTATTTGAATAGTGCCCGCAGGGATCACTGTAAAATATTTATACAAAATTAATTTGTACTTGACATCAATTTTTTTTTTTTTTGACTAGAGGGTATGATTTCGACGGATAATTAATCAGAACAAGGTTCAAATTAAAACAATTTGTTAGATTAGCGAGTGCCCATGAATATTTTTGATTAAAAAATAGTATAAAACACGGTGTTTAGCTCAAAGAAAAACAAGAATGAAGATTGATATCGTAGATTTTATTTTGATTCATAAAATATACTAAATTATGTAGTGTGCTTGAAAATCTAAGTCTACAACATTAATATACATTTTCAAGGCTGTACACTGTTAGAAACTAAAACAGTTGGCAATACTGAGATCCAAACCCCACGAAAGAAGGAGCAAAAAACTGCTAGAGAAGATATTTCATGCATTTTCAATAGTATTTGACGAATTTTTATTGCATTTGAGTTACTAATTAAAAGGTGCTTGAAATTTAAAAAATAATTTCTAACAGTGTATGTCATAAGATTGAGCCGTTAGAGTTTAATGATGAATTCGGAATTATGGATGTAAGGTAGATTGAAGGGAGAATGCCATACCAAGCAAATATCCCAGATAGAATTTTTTCTGTACTTTACAGTACAACCGGAAATAGGACAAAGGTTCTTACTTTCCACTTTTAAGCTATTTCCTGCCATAGAGGGAAGGAGAGGAACATGCAATGATTTTTGAAGGAGAGGCGGGGCAGATACAGAAGAAAAAGTAACCCACCTGTCTGATAATGAAGCGAGTGTGAAGACACTTCACTGTCCACATTAGAGTCACACTCAGATGAGGATTCTAAGGTGTGTAATCGACCCTCTGCAACACCGAATTAATCGAGCCCCAAGTTCAATAAGTTGCAAATCACTGTTTTTAACTTATACCAATTTTTATATTTTGATTTGCACGGTTTCATTTGTATGACGTATTGAAATCATTTGCATTTTATGCGAGATACAAAATCGAAGGCACAGGTATAAACCAATTCTTATATTTTGGATCGATACATAACATCGGATTTCGATTTAAACTGTTTGCAAGATTACATGAAAGTACAAAATATTCTCAGCTAATGCAAACGATTGTACAACTTAAAATTGAAAAATTCTAACAATTTCTTACATGTTTTAAAAATATGCCTATTTTGTCAGATGATAGTGTTTGATTCCTTAGTCTTTTCCATTTCTTTATAGTGCATTTTTGTCAATAAAAACCCTAAGTTGTTTATAATTTTTTAGAATACTCTTACTTTTCTGCATGATATTATTTTCGATTTCCAAAATGTTCCTTCTTTCAATTGTTTTTTTCTAGAGGAAGGCATTGAAAATATTTCTATTTCGTGAAGTATCATCAAAAATAATTTCTTTGAAAGCGCCTTGTTATTGAATGTATTAATTTTCTGTTTATGATGATTCCGAGGTGTTAACAACTCGCGATGCAATAATATATGTACACCGTTTTTTAAAGTTATGCGGATAAAATAATATTATATAGTTCTTGACTGAATTTATTTCAGATCATACATGCAGTACATGCTCAAGTCATATAATCATTTTCCACTCAAATATGTTGTTTTTCAAAAGGAATAAGACGTGTTATATTATATAATATATTTGTAATATATATGCAATATTTGTAATCTAGTACACATGCATTTTTCGTTTTCTTTCTGATTTTGATAGAATTTCTAGTCCTTTTTTGAAATCCGTCGGAAAATTTTAAAAAAGTGCAAAATTGACAATGTGGTGGCGGTTCCTCTGAAAATACTCAAAATCGAGTAATTTTAAACCCCCACTCGCGCTATTTCGGGGATTTTTCCGAAAATAAGCATAAAATCCTTTGCAATTGATTTTTTTTCTCAACAATGCAATTTTATGGTATCATAAAAAAACACAAAAAAGAACACAATTTAACCGCTTAAACAACTTCTACAACAATTTTTTTCCCTTGAAGCCGGTATTTTTTAAATAGTCGATACTATCAATTTTTTTTAAATCAAGGAAATTTTGCTTGGATCAACACGTAGCAAAAAACTTTGAATTAAGTCCTTTTGGATTTTAATCACACCATGGAATTGTATTGTTCAGAAACATTTTTTAGAACTTTTTTAGAGACACAATTTTGTTCGTTTGACTTTTTTCGTATCATGTGTTGTTTTGAAAAAGAAGTTATTTCTGCTCTCCAAGACGAGAGCACATGCAAAACGATCATGGATCTCTTTACATTATCACTAATCTAAACAAAAAATCAAGAGAGAAAATGGTGGTGTTTTAGAGTAATTTAACTTTAACTGCAAATTTTCACAAAAATCGTAGCCATTTTATTTTTTGAAAATTTCCAAAGAATTTTTAAAGAGTACGAGAAATTCTATCAGGAATAGAAAGATCAATATGACTTGAGATGCCTGTCTGATTTGAAAGTAATTCGGTCTCTTGATTGAAATTTTATTACAAATAAATTTAAAACAGTCGAGCTGAATTTCGGTATATAGAAAATATTCAGATGCCTCATTTAAAAAGAAATCATCATAGCTTTTTCAACACAAATATGTTAAGAAACGTGTCTTTGCTTATAGGAATTATGTTGCTAAACTGCATATCAGCATGTAGTAACATATCGCGCAGTCAGATCATACATAAATAAAATAATTATCAATGTCAGGTTCGGATGATAAGCTCGGTGTACATTCTGTTTCAGCGTGCTTTAGTTTTGCACAAGTATACATTTTGAGTAATTAAATGATTCGACACAAAAAATTTGGTGAATATTCATGATTACAATTTGATTAATTAAAATTTGTTTCTTTTTTGTGTATCAATTCTTAATTCCAGTTATCTTAAAATATTATTAATTTTTATACATGCTAATAAATTTCACTTCTTTTAAATACTTAAAATCTTTCATTTTTATAAAATATATATTTATAATTACTATATACTCTAGCACTTGTATTGCCTATTAAATATAACTTTGCACATAGAATTGAGGACAGGGAAGGGACATTATATGATAAATTATTATAGTTACAATAACAGAAAGCTTGGTATGGCATTCTATTCATAGACACATAAGCATAAATATTAATAAATTGTGAAGTTTAAATATAAAAAATTCTAAAAGCCTTTAGGGTTTTCAATATATTTTCAAATGAAAATTTTAATTTTAATCCTTTCACAAAAACTATTAACCAGTTTCAGTCAATTTATCACCTGAACGTTATTTGAAAAATAGTTACCGCATACATGTTAAAGTTTTAAACTTTTAAAATGCTCTAAATATGTAGAAGTAAGAGTTGGAAAAACTTTGCTTAAGTAAATTAAATTTCAAGATTGAATCTTTAATTATGTACCTTCCACTGAGCAAAAAGTTGAACAGATATTTATACAGATAATATTGAGACCCTTCAGCAGTCGAAATATTACAAAAATTAAACTAAACTTTAGGATTAAATTTCACATAAACTACCGCAAGCAGTAAACTTTATGCCTGGTTTTCACGAGTCAACAAAGTTTCTAAAAAGTTAGCAATATAAAGGTAATGTTTCGAAACTCCAAGCTTAAATTACCTTAATATTATCAATTTTTACAGACTTATTTTACTACCGCAAAAAAAGGCCAACCCTTAATTACTGGCAGTGACGTAAACAATAAAATATGAACAGAACGCTACTCCTCGCATGAACTGACATGCACTTTAGCATTTTTTTAGAAAAGGGAAACTATTGTAATTTGTAATAGGAACAAAACTTGTGCTCTGTTTAGATGTATATCATTTTTCGATTTTTTACATTTAGAATAGTTTCCCTACTTTAAATAGAAAATAGTGTAAGTAAATGTATTTACCTATTTCTCCACCTCCCAAATCATTGAGAATTTTTCGGTATGACGGCCGTCTTGTAAGAATATCGCGCCTCTTTTTTGGAGATTCTTCGTCGGAATAGCTTTCGTCATCGCTCCCAGCGTCCACCACCTCGAATAAGTGCATAATTAGGGGAAATTTACGAAATACGCGATACTTTCTTTAGCCATTTCGATTCGTTTTATAATTAAGATCAATAGATGTCAAAAAGAATACTTGCAAGCCAAATAAAATACATTGTTATTGAATTTCTAAAAGTATATTTGCAAACTTGAACATTAAAAGAAGCCAAACTCTGCCACCCTGAGTTGATTGAAATTCAGAAATGAAGAAAGAGATAAATTTATACATTAAAGTTAATTCATTAAAGAAGGTCTAAATCACATGATAAAGTACTTTTATCATCCCACAAAAAAAGAGTATTATTTTACGAATGGCCCTTTAAAATGTGCAATATTAAAGATACGCAAACTAATTAAAATACTTTGTGATATACTTACCTGGAGAGTTTGTAAACCTCCTGTTGTTTGAATGACTGAGTTGGGTTTTACAAGGATAACGTTTCCTTTGGAAAGGGCGACAGGTTGTATGTTGGTCGCTGTCTGAATTACAGACTGTTGGTTGGGTTGTATGACAGACTGTATCTATATTTAAAATAAAGAATAACCATTAAAGAAAAAAAGTTTCATTTAATTATTGACCTGTATGTCGAGATATCAAAATAAGAGGGTTCCATCTTTGTTTTTCACAACTTTACATGAACAGTAAGTGTACCAAAATCCTGGAAAAAAATTCCCAGACAATTCCAGGTATCTCAAGATTTTTCCAAATATAATTTTGCAAATAATATTTCAGTTTCTAGTTATTTATCAATATATTTAATTTGAGTAATTCCATGTGAAACCATAAAAAAATTTGTTATAGTATTTTGATGAAAATGCTACTAACTATTTTCTTAGATGTTAAACTTTGGTGATTTTAATGATATTATGTTGTATTTTTCCTGAAATTATTCATATTAATTTAATAAATTCAATAAATTTAAAAACTTTTTGGCTCTTTCAAAAACAAATTTTTAAGCTGATTTTATGAAAAAAATCCATCTTCGATTTATATAAAAATTTTTTAAGGGTAGCTTACAATATACTCTGAAAGCACGGCAAATGTAAATATCATATATTTTTTACATCATTTTTCACATCGTGTGCATCGTTTCGGCCTACATTTTTAATTATTTCTGGAAAATTAAAGAGACATCTCATTTTAATATATAAAATTTAAAAATAAGGACCAGAATTTTTAATTTCAAATATATCCTAAGTTTCTTGAATTTGTCAAAAATTATTTGAGTTTTCTTTCAAGATCTAAGAGGACGGATCCTAGAATTTTCATCAAAATAACTAACAATAGATGAAATTCTTCAGATGATTTGACATGGAATTGTTAATTTAAAAAGCTTTGAAAAATTATATATCAAGATATTCTTAAACATAAGCACTATCAATTAATGAAGTAATTAGGTATTTGCACGTCGACCTTCAGCTAAATTCACGTCGTTAAAGCTGAGGAGGAAAACAATGGACCAAATGTATAGAACAAAACTTTATTTCTGTGATATCTTCGTAATGAATAATAATTACTATCATTTTATTGTGTCATTAAATAGTTCTTAACAAATAAAAACTATTTTTAAAATACACTTATATATCAAATATGAGCTTTTATGAACATATTAGCAAAATAGGGCAAAAATGAACTGAATTCCATGCATTTGGCCCCTTGTTTTAACCACAGCAATCAAGGAAGTGAAGTTAGCTGGCGATTGAACAGTTTCGACTTTGCAAAATCCTCCTTTAGAAGCAATTTAAGTAACTTTGAATTTTTCTGAAATTAAACTCAACTGTGAAAAATCCCATGTTCAAAGCATACCCAAATGGGTTCTAGTTTTCTTTGAACATTCGACTCAAGTGAATGCACACTACTGCCAAAACATAATTAATCACTTCTTGAACTTGTTTCTAAATGCCAAGGATTTGAATAACAACTTAAACCAATTGATTATCTTCTCATACGTAAAATGCAGTGCATATATAGGTTAAGCCGAATTGGGAACTATATTAAATTTAATTTAAACCACTTCAAATTTCTAAGCTTTCACGAAAAAATATTGTATTGCCAAAAAAATAAGATGAACTTTCAACCAAAAAGATATACATTTTTTAACAAATAGTTGACTTTTGAACTAAAAAATATCAGTTTTCAACCAAACTGGAGGTTAAATTTTTAGCTAAACGAAAAACCAATTTTCCATACATGAAAAAAATTCAACCAAACATTTTCAACCAAAAATATGAATTTTTAACAAAAGAATTAAACTTTCACCCACGTGGTTTTATTTTCATCCAAAAAGATGAATTTTTAAGGACATAGTTGAATTTTTAAATAAAAAAGACCAGTTTTTAACCAAAAATCAAATAGTTAAATTATCAATTAAAAAAATATTTCAACAAAATAGTTCAATATAGTAATAAAAAGCTACTTTTGCAAATGGAAAATCATTTTTATTTAAGTTTGTATTGCAATTTCAAACAAAAAATTGGACAAGTTCTCTAAAAAGTTCTTTGAAATTTCCAGGTACATAAAAACGACCTGACAATTTCAGGTTTTCCTGGTAGGGTACACACCTTCCTGAGGAAATGCTACTGAATAATGAATAACTAGGGTATTGACGAGAGACTGAAGCCAAAAATCGTTAACGGTGCTTTTATTATTTAAGAAATAAATTTAAACTCTCAGAACATTGCCGACACAAAGTATACGTAAACGATGATTTAGAATATTTCTTTCAGAATGGATATAATTTATTTTGTTCTCAATTTGATCGAATTTATAATTCTAACGCGTAAATAAATTCGATTTATTCCCAAAAAGGTTTAAAGTACAAATTTAAACAATATTATGGTGAAATTATCTCATTTGAAAAAAATTGCGATTGAACCCTTTTATTCTGAGCCCTCGGCGTGTAGAAGGTAAATGACTATAAAATAGGATTTCATAATGATGTTCAGGTGTATTTTTGCTTTTAAGCGAAGACAGATCGAAAAATTATTTCTTGAAAAAATTGTAATAACGTATATAATAAGGATGTCTACCATATTTTAACCACGAAATTCCCGGATAATTTCCAGTGGGTTGCGACATGCGTAATTTGCTCGAATGCAAGACTACAATTTATTTAAAAAACGCACAATAAATGATAAATTATGTATAAGGAAATGAAATGAGTTTCCCACATCAAAAATAAAATCAAGGACAATTCCCGGATTTTCTCGTTTTTTTTCAATTCCCGGATTTCCTTAAATTCCCGCACAGTAGACACCCTCAATAATTTAAAGTAAAAAGTAGGGGCAATAATGTATTATTTATCAAACAGTGTATATTAATAATTTTACGAAATGTTCAATTAAAGGACCAGAACCAGCATTATGCAAAAATCAAGATATGATTCATAACCGTTAGGAATAGTATAAAATTGTTGTCTCTTTCTACTCAGAGTTTAGCTATAATCATGCGTATTTAAATTAGAAAATTGCAAGTTCGTAAATTACCAAATAACTCAATTTATTCAGGATTGTTTATAGCAAATAAAAGTTTCTCATTCTTTCCTTTACGGTTCTGTATAAACTAGCAACCAAAGACCGAAATTTGACTTTTTATTTGCATAAGCCTTAATGTTCTATTTATAAAGAAACTCCTTTTAGCAATAAACATACTCTGTCAACTAAACAGTTTGTTTAATGGTAAAAGGAAAAAAATGGTCGACTCTAAACCCTTGCGTTCATTAAAATTCAGCAATTTTCGGAATAGAAAGAGTCAAGAAATAAAAATATTAGGATGCATGCTAAAAAATGACAATAAAAAATCGAGCATGGATACACAGGAGGTACTCCTGTATACCTGCGTAGTCCCTAAGGTTGGGAGTGTCAGTTGCACAATGCTAGTGGAGGCTACCAGGTGATGGGTGTGCTGCTGATGATTTCTAATGATAGACTGTACCGATGTGGCAATTGTAGGAGCTGCATCGCCACTTTGCGATCCCTGTGACAATTGATCTACAGCTGATCCGTTTTCTTCGACCATGCTTTCCATAGCCGGGAAACGTCTTCGAGGCCTAAAAAATAAACACATTTTATTAGAAATATTCTAAACTATAAACACATCACTTTTTAATTAAATGAATTCAAATGTTTAAAAAGTGCTGCTTCATAGGCCATGCAGTTTTTGTAATTGATAATGGTAAAATTTATTTTAAACGGTTTTAATTAGAACATTTTCGATTAATAAGGTTTCCAACTTGGAATAATATGTTGAAGCTTAAAATGGATTGTCTAATAATTTACCAATAAAGAAATTATTTAAGTATTAACACTTTCAATCTGGAATTGTATGAACTTATGTTTTCCATTCTTTTATCAAATAAATTAGTAATTTCATAAACTTTCGATGAGGTCTTATAGAAATTTAGAAACTATTATTAAGGAGCGCAATTTAACCTAAAAAAAGTGGTGTCTTCTTTATCCTGAGCCTAAGGATCATAGGGTTAATTTTATTTTTAATTTGTAATTGAAAGTATACCTGGTAAGAATGCTTGCGCTGAAAACTAGAAAATTTCCTGTGAATCCTGAGTTCAAGGCTGAAGTGACAATTAATACATTCTTTTAATACCGCAGAGCTGCCACAGACTCATGTGCTTTAAAGAAGTGATGAAATGTTACTAATGTTCACACAAAAATATGCCTGTTATGTCCATAGGAACACTTATTAACTCCAAAAATTCGATTTAATTACACATATATTTGATCGGATTGCTTTGAAAAGATTAGATCAAATTCTAGTTCTAAATTGGGGGATGAATACCAAGGTCACAATTTCCAGAATAAATTTTACTAGTCACAGAAATTGTAATTCATGTAATTACAAGCTAAAAAAACCTTCGACACATCTGCCGTATTTATATTCAAAAATACTTTACGGTTGGAATTAGAAAACCGGAATATCACGAACTAAGATAATTTAAACTTCAATATTAACTAGAATTTTCATAATATAGATTATTCCATACATATTTATGTATAACTCAAATTTTCTTTCCTTTTTTAAGATAAAATCTAAAATATCATTTTTTCTTTTCTCTACTGACTTCTGGGTTTTATTAATTCCTTCTTGTTTTGTTTCTAATTCTTTCCGCAATGCTGTAACTGATTTTTGACTTTTTTCCCTGGAAAATAAGCAAAAAAATGACAGGATATTCCAAGGAAAAAAACCGAACTTTGGTTTTTTAAATGGTAAAGGCTTTAGTCAATACATTTTCTAAGCTTATATTTTAAACTAATAGTATTTTAAACCCATAGTAACTATGGGAGTAGTTCAGAAGTTATTGTTAAAATTGACGAACAAAAAAAATCGCTTCTGCTTATTAGAAAGCGAAGTCTAATCGTAAATTTAAATAGCACTAGTAGAATCACATATTTATTTTTACGTTGCATAGCTGTAACTCCTATTAAATATTAAGTTCACAATTTTACTAGATAATTGGAAAGAAAACACACAAGCCACGAAAACATTGCCGATATAACAGCAAAGTCGATAAAAAGGAGAGGGTTTATCAGTAATTATGAAAATGAGATGGAGTCTAAAAGGTTTCAAAATTCTAAAATGAATATTTTGTTTAAAAAAGTGACTTTTAGTAACTTTTTCTTAAAGAACTGACTTAAAAAAAAAGTGACTAAAGTGAGAGCGCTGATACAGTTTTTGTCCTCGCGTTTTGAATACCCATATAAGTACAAGTTACTACTTAAATTGAATCCTTTTCTGTTCCCAGCGGAGAAAATATTTTTCTGAATACTTTTGTATACCCTAAGCAACTATAAGATAGCACCATTTTATTAATCAATTTTAAATTCGCACATTTGGCTGTTTCTGTTTACTTTTTCTCGAATAACAATGATATAAAAATTATTTAAAACACAACATTGGTCATTTTACGTTGGTAGTATTGATTTCTACACAGATTATAAATTTTGCAAATTTAATTCTTTTTGAGCGCCTTACAATGCGTTATACAAAAATTGTGTTTTTAATTTATTTAAAGTTATACGTTTGCAAGCTCTGATCAGCTTCGAAAGATATTAGAATCTAATTACTTTCGCTGCCTAGTCGGAGATTCAAAAACGAGGGACAGAAAAGCCTATGTATTACTATTGAATATAAATAAAAAAATATAGATTTTTTTGTAGAACATAATAAAATGTAAATGGGAAATGAATGTTTTAAAGTCCAATAGATGATTTGAGATTTTCGTAAATCGAGTAAATATAAAATATAACAAAAACTTAACCTCAAAATACAATTCCGATTAAGAATCAATACTTTCATCGTTCGCGACTTAAACGAGATTTTTAAAACTTCTATAAACACGAACAAGGAAAACAACAAATTAAACACCTTTTTTGACAAGTCTCAAATTAAACCAAAATCCGTTT
>JAWWLR010000158.1:69429988-69444102 GCA_035041075.1 Acraspis erinacei | reverse complement strand
TTTGTTTCAGGCGACATTGACTCTACTGACCCTCTTTTTATTAACTATTTGCCGCCATATTTTTCTGTCCTGGCATATTTCTCTAGCTTCTTTAACGTCCATGCATTTTTTCATGCAGGCTCTCGTGTTTCTACGGCTTTTTATGTCTCTTCTAACTAGGATCTCATTCACACATTGCAACCATTGCTTCCGCGGTCTGCCTCTTGGCACGCTGCCATTTACTTTAACTTTTTAAACTCGTTTCTTCCGCACCACATTCTTTGAGAAGTATCTCGTTACTCATTTTGTCCATCAGAGTTTTCCCGCATATTATGCGCATGAATCTCATGTATATCGCGTTAACATCAGATAGTCCGCAACTGTTCACCATGATTCGGTTTCAAGCGTCGAGTTTATTGCTGTTCAGTTTCCTAATTTTTCTTGTGCAACCAAGCCACCAATTTGACATTAGCCTCGGAGATGTTACAGAAATAATAAAATTTACTAAAGAAACTGTGACTGACGCTCTAGAATCATGGGAATTGATCCGACCAAAACAACCCAACGTAAATGGGGATTCCGATTTTCCCTTTGTGAAAAGAATGGAGAAACGGCTGATGGATCGCATAAACTTTGTCTCAAAAAAGTTAGATTCTATTGAAGGAAGAATTGAGGAACGGACTGAAGCGATGGTATCCAAAATTCTTCGTGAAATTCCAGAACAAGAAAGGCTTGGAAAAGCAATGCATGATCTCTACAAGTCCATCGGTCAAGTTGAAAGCTTGTACCAAAGCTTTTTGCAGTATGCCAAATCTCCTAATAAATACGAGAGCTACACGATGAAAGATTTTGCAAAGACGGCTGTTTCTCATAGATTGGGTGATTTGAGGGATGTTTTGGAGTCCATCTATAGACAAGTTGTACCTCAGGAATTCGATCTCTTTGAACAGAGTATTATACAGATGCTGGCTAACAGAATGAAGGTAAACAAAGAAGTGTTCTCGAGATGTTGCGTTGCGTCAAACTTTGCTCAAACTTCTGAGCTAGCCAAAGGCATTGACCCCTTTTAATCTGTTAGTACAAAAATTCAATTTATTCATTCACACGTATGCTTTAAAAATCTTTGATCATTTATACAGTTTTAGTATTCTCATTTTCAATTTGTTTTACACTTTTTGCAGAAGAAATTAATTTAAGAACCGTTTTCAAAAAGTCGAGAATTTTAAATTCTAGTATTTTTAACTTTTTCACTTTATATTTTTATCAAATGGAAGCATTTTAATTTAAATTTTGTTAGACTCTTCTGTGGAAATCTTGAGATTTCATCAAAATTCTCAAGTTAAAGAAATTTAAAGTTAAATAAAATAAAAATTTCAAAATGGAACAAATTGGAAAAAACTGCAAAACTAAATATTTTTCGTTCGAATCGATCTGAATTGAAGTTTTTGCTTGAAATTGAAGCGCATGTAGTCACTTGAGTTTAATTTCCGAAAAATTCAAAACGATTTAAATCAATTCCAAAGTAGGATTTCGCAAACTTGAAACTGTTCCGTTAGTTTTGAAATAAAATCCATCAGAAATAGCGCTGATCGAGATTCGAATTAAACATTTAGGACTCCGCTGTTGAGTCTAATATATCAATTGCACACTACTAGTATATCAAATTAAATAATTTAAAACTTCGAGCTCTTCAAAATAGCACAATTTCCTACAAATATAAAAGTTTAAATTTCAAAGGTCTATTTATCCAAAAGTTTTTGTCATCAGCTTTCTAATTTTAATTGTCGATAAATTTAAAGTATGCATTTGTATTAAAATACATGGAATTTTACGTTTCTAAGCTTCAAAGCATTTTAATTTCTCTTACCTTAGTAATAAATTCTTATTTTTGAAGGAAAATTGATTTACCTATCCTTTAATTTATTCGCTTTCCAATTCCGTCAGTTTGTGACCAACAATTTTTTGGGAGTTTTAATCAATATTTGCTTAACTCAATATTTGCTTTCAAATTTACGTCTTCATCAACTTGCAAACGAAATTCAATTCCTGTTAATTTGGTTGCTTTAATATTTCGAACTTCAATTTTTTCTCCCATAAATAAAATTCCCCCTTTTCAATATATGCTTTAAAAATTAATGAGGTTTATAAAAAAAAACATAATAATTAAAGTCATAAAAAATATTAATTCCTGCTAATTCCCAAAAATAAAATTCCCCCTTTTCAATATATGCTTTAAAAATTAATGAGGTTTATAAAAAAAAACATAATAATTAAAATCATAAAAAATATTAATTTTGTAAGCTTTCAGAAAACCCATAAAATTTCGTTTACATTTTCATCATTAAAAGGAAACATTTGTATTTGAATGCCAGTTTCAAAATCTTAAATAAGATTTCTTATTTTATTTGGAAATCCGTATTCCTTTCACATCCAAATTTTAATTATCGATTAAGTATCAGGCACATAATCAAGAGTTATTAAAGGTGAAATTTCAATTTTTTACATTTGAATGAAAAAAATTGAGAATACTATTGATGGCTCAATTAAAGATGGAAGTCAGAAATAATTTGTATACTAAATGTTAATATTCCATCTTAATTATTAATTTTAAATAAGAAGGAATACAAGCAGTTTTTAAATTAAGAGTTCAAAGTCCAAATAAGAATATGAATTTGGTTCTCGTTAAGTCCCAGCGCAAATATCATCTCGCATATTTTAATGTTAGCAAATTGAGTAACTGAACCCTTCATGAATGCTATCGTCTACTAACACTTATCATGATTTTATAATGTACGTCCAATGCATGTGCTGTGGCATAATAAGAGACCATACTGTCACAACTGACTCAAATCCGGTGTCGAGTTGCACGAAATCTCGATAACTCCGTTATTGTTCTTCGTTGGTAGGAATTTATGCGGATGCGATTAAAAAAATTACTTTAAAGATTTCCTTAAAATATTTATTGTACGGAGAACATAGATTAGACTCTTTTGATAATTAACTAAAAAAGACTAATAATTTTAGTCTTAGGAAAGTAAAATGAATATGAGTTATAAAACAAAGCTAACAAAGGTTTTAGATTATGAGGTACCAATGTCTATTTGCCAAGTTTAAGTCATTCGTATTTCGTTTCAACATTTACGCATGTAGACTTATTAAACCTTGTGAGGAAAAACGAAGAATGGTATATGTGTACAAAACATAATTTTATTCTTTTCTTGGAGACTGCAGAGGATTCTAGGCAGATAATCGTTTGAATGCCAAGCTTTGTTCTTTGATTTTATTGGTTTTGATCTGATTCCCATTTTTATATTTAAATTCAGTTACTTTTCCATTCGAGTAATGTCTTATCAGGACTTAAATTTCTTTGATATTATTCGGGATATTTTTAATTAAAGTTTTTTTTAACGAGGTAGCATATAGTTTCGGAGTAAAACAATCATCGCTTGCAAAACTAAAGTCTTGCTATTTTTCAAAAAATCAACATCAGGGACACAGATTGATAAACGCGGTAATCTATAATTTACTTAATAGTCTAATAGGATACTTAAGTCACTCAGTTGATAAAATCATGATGTGTGAAAAACAAATATAAAATTAAAAGTTCAACACCTTTAAAATTAACTAAGCCATCAGCAGCCACAGCAACATTTAACTGCGCAAATTTAAATATTTTAATGCTAGTTTGATACCAAATTCGGGTAATTTCTAAATTCGAATTTGAATCTTTTTAAAGTTTTTACTGTTTTCGATGAGGATATTGATAGGGGGGGGGGAGTATAATTTCATGTGATATCAAGTTAATATTTTAATTTGTTGGTTAGGTTTAGCGACTAAAAAATAATTAAAAGATTATTACTACCAATTCACTTCAAATAGAAAATTTTAAAATTTGGTTCCGAATCCAAAAATCACTGTAAGATACTTTAGGAGTTTTTAATGACTTTATGGAGAGGAGCTATCTACTTCGGAAATCTTGTCAAATGTCACTATAAAGTCTTACGAAGTCCAGGTCACAGTAAGAGATCTGGATTCTTAAATCGCTAATTCCGAGTTTTTAAGATTTTGGGATCAAGGGTCCTGAGTAGACAAGTTGTCAACCCTTACGGAATTTCACATTGCGATTTCCTGACTAGCTTACAATTCTAAGGTTTTTTGAGTGAAACTGTGATCGAATAATTTGGCATGAATACATAGAGACATGCGCCCGGTGACTTTAGCCAAGGAAGGAGTTAAGAGAGGGATCGAAGCGAGTGAAATGAGATGAATGGTATTCCTTTCAGTCGGATCGGTGTTGTGTCCAAGCGAGCACGAGCTGCACGAGCGAGCAAAACTTTAATTTGTGACAATTAATGAGTCGTGGAAAGTCTGGTTCAGTGGTTAAACTGCACCGTATACTATACATTTATACAATATACATGCAACCACAGAAATACTGGTAGAACGGGATCGAGTCGAGTGAACTAGAGTTGTGCGTTAGGCTTCACAGTGATTTGTAAACACCTGTGTCTTGAAACTTTAATACGTAACTTGGGGTTTTTACAACAACAAAATATATCCAGTGACCACCAGTGACTTCAAAAACCTTTTTGATTTCAGCGACGCAAGTAATTTTCAACACAAACCTTTTGCTTGTGCTCTGTGAAAATAAAAATCTCCATAGTGTCGACGTAATTTGCGAATATTTACGAACACTTTGCATTCTATATTTTTCAAACTACAGAACCTTGTATTACATTCACTCGTACCTCAACATGAAAGACAACTTGGCTATAGGAATTCATTCAATTAATAGATTTATTCAAGTGGAGAGTGGAGAGAACCTTAGCTAAATTGACCCACGGTGACCTCTTTTTCAAAACGCAAAATTATTCACTAAACAAAGGGGTTCACTTCCTAATTGTAATCTGACCTTTGGAAATCATTTGCAATTCGAATGAATCACTTCATTTGCTTTTAATCATATCCTGTGGTTCATATTACCACAAAATATAAACAAATGAAAACAAAGTAATTGGCGAAAACTTCCGAGTAGAAAATTACACAAATTAATTTGTGCAATTAGCTGGGGTTGAATATAGGCCAGAGAGGACGACAGAAATTTAAAGTTTATGCAGTTTAAAAAATAGTAATCATGTTTCAAGGAATAAAATGATCAGTCTCTCATTTTTTACGCCAATCTTAATTCTTAAGTAGTACTTGGTGCTCTAGTAAATTTTTAATTCCGCGAAATTGTGCTTATCAAGCCAGCATTTTTTAGTTCCCATGACGTATGTAATGTCTCTTGTATTTGTGAAATCGTTTTGTGAGTTCAAGGATGGTTCAGATGCGGGTCTTCCCATTTAATTTCTAATAAACGCTGATAAGAAATCTATTCTACGTTAGAGGTCAAGTTTTTAGGTTTGGAAAAAAGAGATAAATATCATAACATTTTAGTAATTCAGTTTTCTTTTAATGACGAAAAAGGGAAGGCTGTTTCTCGAGTTGAGCACCCATGATATGTTTCTAAATACATTGTCTCGCGTCTTGAAAATTCGTACCACGTCGTACGTCACTCCCCATTATCATTTCAAGTTCAAATTCTTTCCTAGATTTGCTTTTACTTACCTCTTTAAACATTTTGTTATCTTTGGAGTTTGAATCTGAGAACTTCAATTAAAAAAAAAAAAACATTTCTCTGAAACCAAAATAAAATAAAAAAAAACAACCAGATAAAGATTCTCTCTATTCTTAGGTTTGATAACCCAGATTCCCAAAAGTGCATCGAAAATTGAGAAGTAAAAATGAGACTGAAGGTGATTTTTGGTGTTTGTCTCCTATTTCTGGAGACAAATGCTGTTGTGAAAAACGAACCATCGAAGATAGACAGTTTACGACAAGCTTTGCTGAAGCAAGGGGATGATCTGAATCCAGATTATCTCCAAAATAATGGATCGGTCTATAATTTGGTGAAGGTTTTTAAAGTGTTTGGCGATGAAGCGGATAAGGCTTTCCTATCTCTTCCAGACCAAAATTTGGATACCCTCAACTCAGTATGGCTTTGGGCAAGAACGCAAATTGAAATGAGAAGGATAAACGGTCTTTATATGAAGTTCCGACAAATGCAAGTAGATATTACGGACAAAAATGGCATTTTCCCGACACAAGAGTGGGTCGATTTCGCGAAAACAGTCATTCATGATCCCAACTTGTCAATTCCACGGGCTCTTGAACATATTGCGGATTACATCGTCAATCAAAACTTGTTTGTTTCTGCGTATCAGGTAACTGCAAATGATGAAAATGAAATTGTAAGGTTAAAAAAATTGGGTTTATTCTTTGGTAATTTGCAGGTGTCATAAATTTTAAATTGTTTTATATTCAAAATAATTTTTATATGTTTTGAAAAATCTCGTTTGAAAGCATTCAAATTCAAGTTGACTGATTTTCTAAGGCATCCTCATTAGAAAAAATATTTATTTGAAAACCATTTTAACTTGAGAATCATTTTTCTTCGGAAAAATAAAAATTGATAGAAATTAAAATTGTTTAGCTTCAAAGTTGAAAAATAAATGAGATAAAACCCTTACTGAGAAGCAATTTTACTGTGAAAGAAATTCAAATTGAAACAAGTTTAAATTTTTCACCAAGAATATTTAAAAGAATTTAAAGCTTGAAGAATTTAGTTAAATATTTTTGTTTGCATCCGAAAATCTATGCAGTCTTTAATTGTGAAAGTTTCAAAATCGGAAACATTAACATTTTCGAGAACCCCAACCTTAAAAAACCAAATTTTTTATATTTAAAGCAAAGTAAATTGGATAGTATTGATACCAATTTTTAGGAATCAAAATGAAAGGTATTACAATTTAGTTGCAATGCAACTTTGACATCAATGTCATTTTTTTAAAGACTCCAATCTGATGAAAAACTTAATTTTTCTAACATTAAATTTAGGAAACATTGTCCAATTTTGAGAATGGAAACTGACATGAGGGATTCTAATATTCGAAAATTGACAGTTTGAGAACGAACAAAGGAAAAAAATAGAAAATTAAAAAGGAATTTCAATTGCATGCAATCTATACAAAAGACAGTCAGATGGTAGTGTCTTTTTTCTTTTACGTCTGGGACTATATATTTTGTATTCATCACAGGTTGTCACGAACTTGTTCACCTTTTTTCATCTACTTTGAAATTTGTTACGGTTTCCACCTATTTTGGAAATTTCACCCTTTCTTAATTGACAAAAGTAGAATTTTATTGACAAATTAATTTGACAGAAACTTTGAGACCGTTTCCATTTTAATTCAGTTAGCCGTTTATGCTTCTTTTTGGAAAAAAAGGAGACTGCACGAATTGGACTAATTTAATAAAAAAAAAACGTAGTTTCCAAAGTCATGAATATATTTAAATTTGATGGATGATGAAAACCATAAAAAAGAATAAGTGTGGTATTATTTAAATCAATTTGTACTTTAGGGTTCTAGAAATAAGTCTCTTAATATTTTTTTTAATGCAATTATGTCCCAAATTTTTACTAAAATATAAACAAAACCGGTCAATGTTATATTACATGACAATCGAAATCAACATGTTATGAGACTGCAGGAACGTCTGAAAGGGAGTCGTAATGGATATAATACCTTCTTTGTCTTGTCTTCTTTGGTCGTGAAAACATTCGACTGACGTGGCAGTCATTTCCTTGGATGTAATTGATAATCTCGTATGACGCGAAATTTGAAAAAGGTTCGGTCCGAGCTAGAGTCAATCTCAACAGCACGGTTAGAGAATAAATTGTGCATTATTCAGTGAACATTTGTGGAACTAGTAATCTGTTAATGTGGCGGCGTTCGAAACTAATAATATGTCAGCAGCTGATAGCATTCAGTAAAGGGCTATCTAACAAACACTTTTCAAGCGGGCTTTATAGATTCATAACTTGATGGTTTCGAATAAAATACAATTTTTTCAAAATAATAATTTTCATGCTGTCGTTAAAAAAATATTTATTTTTTGCGTCCCTACAAGACTATTTTCGAAGATAATTTAAAACACATTTTAACTAATACAAAATTTGTCTTAAATTGTTTTTTTTTCATAATTCTTTCACAAACACATCTTCTTCGCCCTAGAATGACATCATGATATGATGTACAAAATTTGTTAAATAAATGATATCGAGAAAAGCGTAAATGAAATATTTTTTAGGCCTTTTTAAGGGGAATGTTTTTGTCCTTTTGACTGTTGTATCTTGTATAGTTTTTGTAAAAAAAAGTTGATTTTCGTATTTTGGAGAAAAAAGTTTAATGTAGAAAAAATTAGAAAAAGAACAAAAAGTTAAATACTTGCATCAGCTAAAACGACAGTTTACAGAAAAACTTCGACAACTTTTTTATATTTAGGAGTTCACAAAATGAAACTTCCGCCGGATTTAGGAAGAAATATAAAAGTTGTAATTTTTATTATCAAAACGGTAAAATACGTGTCGTTTCATTTCCGTCGAAATGATTCTGTCATAATTTTTCGTATTTTATAATTATAGAGTGACATGTTCAATCAATAAATTTATGTTAATAAACATTGATTTATATGTTTATTTAATTTATATAACTTTTTTTGTCACCTAGTTGTCGCCTCTTTTTGAAAAAGGTACCTTTTTTGGGGGAAAATAAGTAGTGTGAAGACTACTTTTGATTTTTCATAATAGCAAGAAATCTATTTTTAAAAAAATTCCTAGTTCAAAAGCATTTGTATTGCATGCAATTTAAGTTCGGAAGCAATCAAATTGAAAAATATATTTTTCATATAAATTCTTTCATTCTTTTAGCATTCAAATTATGCCACAAAAATGTTAAAAATCCAATAAAAAATAATATAAAGCTAGAAGCATTTAAAGGTGTCAGTAATGTAAATTAGAAATAAATTATAAAAATTCAAGGACTCAAATTGAAAAAACATTAAAATTAGGAAATATTTACAACGAAACTCTTAAAAATTTCATGAATTTATATTTGTTAACTATCCAAATTAAAAAAAAGTTGAGAGAATTTTAAAGAACACGAAAAATCCAAAGTATTGGATATTTAGAATAATATTAGAATAAAGAATTAAGTAAATAAAGAAGATTATATTCAAATTTCAAAAAGCTAGGGCTTGAAACATTCAAAACTATATTTTATTCAAATTTTAAAAGCAAATAGTATGGAAGCATCATTTAAAAATTAATTAAAAGTTTTTAGCATTGAAATTTTGTTACTGATCTAAATTTAAAAATAAAAAAATAAAATTTCGAAAAGTTAAAATAAACAATATTTAAGGCCATCGACATTTTCGTACATTTTTTTACTGCATAAAAAGAAAAATGGTTAAAATTGTAAGCGCGAAAACAATAACTGAAGTTAAATCACATGACATAAAGGTGCACAGAGGTTCCCAAATATTAAATTTATGCCAATGAATGATTGGCTTCTAACTAAAAATTTTGATAAACAGATGCCAAAATTTATGCTAATCTTAAATTAAGGTTTTTATACAAGAATCTAAAGTTTTTTTTATTGTTCTGGTACATGAAGTTGGGATTTGTTAAAAAGTGAGGCTATGCCACTGTTGAGGCGTACATTCAAAAGCTGGATTACTTTTAAAATACCGCATTACCATAAATATACTTTTGTGACTCTTGCGAAATCAATTTTTACAAAAACAAACACAGGGAAACTATTTGAGAATCACTGTTACTTAGGTTGTGATTGGTTTTTACCCTTTTTTGTGGAGTTTTGAGTAATTAGTGTATAGAACAGGTAATAATATGGTTTATTATCATTTTCCTTAAATAGAAAACACAATTTCAGGGTTTCAATAGAATGGTGGGGGGGGGGGGTGCTAAGGGGGCAATTTTACCAAAGCTGGCGCTGCTGTTTAAGAAGAATTTTTTAATTTGCAGGAAGCTTCCTCACAAATATGCAACTTAAATCAGTCACCACAACAACTTTTGTATAATCTCTACAACACGATTGCCCTCACTGAGATTAAAGGCTACACAATGATGCAGTTTTCCTTAACTCTGCTGAAACTCTACGAAAATGGTATGTTATTGTTTTGAAAACAATCATAAAATAACGACTATATATATCAAAATTGTAATGTTATTTATCATTTTGAAATATGATTTCAGGTTCATTCACTGAAGAAATGCAGCAACTAAAACGAGAATACGCAGTCAGAACTTCTGAAACCCTTCGAGCAGTCAAAACAGCAATGGCCTTTGCACCCAGAGATCTTTGGAAATGCGACCCAGCAGTTTATAAATCAGGTGAGAACAATCCTAAATTTTTGTGAATCTTATGTATTTGAATTTCAAATTTGATAAAACTAAGCTAGCTTAGTGGTAAGAGCAGTTAACCCGCAATCGAAAAACCCGAGGTTCGAGTCCCAACACAGACGTAGGCGTCAATTTCTTTCTAAGATTTTTCGGATTTATTTGTTCAAGTAATATGTACCTAATTTTAATTTCCGCTCATAATTCATTTGTTTATTTGTTTTGAAGAGGAAACGTACACGGAACTGAAGCAACTTTTCCAAGGTTATATTGTGAATGAAGTAGACCTCAACGACGTAACAACATGTAAAGAAAACTGTGGTTATTACACTGTTGCGAAACAGCAAGGTTGTTACCAAAATCAGTTTTGCTCCCAGCAAAAAAGGTGCAATGGAAAAATTCTCCATTGTCAGTATATTGACTCCGACATGTGGATCTGTCCATCGGTAAGGAACTACTATTCGAAATCACAAAAGTAATCTTAAAATTGAAACCAAAGGTAATCAATTATTAATAAATTTTTATTTAATAGACAAAGAACAGTTCTCGAAGATACGAGTACATCGAATATGAAAATGGGCAGATGTTTGGTCGTAAGAACAGCTGTCCTACGGGAACAACAAAGGTTGACAGTTGGTGGCGTTGGCTTTTCTGGCACTGCAGTTATTGCTTCTGTTATTGTGACGATCACAACACCAACTCTGATCGTTACTTCAACCTGAGAGATGTCCTTTCTGATATCGAAAGCAACAAGTAAGCTTCTTTTTACAATTTTCCAACAATATTTCTCGGTTTAAACACAATCCTTCTCTAAAGCCAGTACTTCACTAAAAAAATTAACTATTTTACAGGGTCGTGATTGGAGTCAGACTAAAGAAAGTAAACAAGATCATACACATCCAAATCAAGGAGGGAAAACTTCTTCCTCAAGGAACCATCGAACCAGAAAGTATTTCCTGGAAAGCCATTGATGATTACACAATATTGGATCGAAATGTCAAAGATGGAATTGACTATCACACCATCACCTGGGAAAAAAGAGCAATGGACTTGGATGATTTGGTTCCTCCACCAGATCATTTACTAACCGGTCTGCGGTTCAAATTGCTCGGTGTTCATTTAAACCTTGAAATTCACGCAACACCTTTCAACTTTACAGCCGGAACTTTGATGAAAGAAAAAAGTCGGTGGTACGCAAATGACAACACTGATGCAAACGAAGGATTCAACGAACACATCCCAGTGGTTGGAAAGAGGTAATATTTTTAAATCCTCTTCATATTCCAAGAACAAACAATTAAATACTTTAAATTGTCATTGGGCTGAAATCTTTTAATTTTTCAGGACCGAATTGATGTTGGAGAAGCCAGATATTCCATCTCGTTTGCAATCGAGAGCAGTTCCAGATTCTAGATCGAATCAGTATCTTCACTTTGCACCTACTGACCTTGAGAAAGACGCTGGACAAACCACTATTCCATTTCTTGATATTCAATCTATAGAGCCCAAACCACCTGTTCCAATAGCAGGAGCAGGAATTTTCCACAAAGGCCAAAAAGGATCGGGAGGGTTCGTTGCTCTAAAATTGATAACTTACAATTTCTCACGACATTTGCAAGTCGATTTGTCACCTCCGAAACCGGTGATCGGCTTAAGTAACGAGATTGCCAGCTCGTAATTCATATTATGCCTTTATTGCAAGAAAAGAACAATTATCGTTCGGGTGCTATAATCGTTTAACACCAGCACGCAGAGAAAAAATGTACTTTAAAAAAATACAATCTAGTAATCTAATAATAAGCATTGAGACTACGATTGTCCATAATCGCTGGGCACGTAAATTCGTTTCTTAATCTAACAACTTTCTCTTCTATAACGTGTGCTTCGAAGATATAAAAAGTATTATTATCTAAGCCACTGTATTCGATTCTATAATACCAGATGAATTAAAAATAAATATATTTTCATCTAATATCAAGATATCCTGATTTAAAATCAGAATATCGTAAAACTGTTGCATCGTTTTTGTATTCGATGATATTGCTTCTTTAAAAAAAGTGATTGCGATTATGTAGTTAGATTCTGATTTCCATAAACGCCATTGTAATACTCGAGTATTTGTAAAAAGAGGAAGATCTGAAAACTCGCTTTCTGCGACCTACGGGCAATAATAGAATATAATTTGCTGTAATTGAAACCAAAAATATCATAAGAGTTTAGCATTGCAAAGCCTACTGGTAACTCTGACTTGAGAGAAATTCTGTGATTTTATCTTAACCAGCAATGTTTGTATCTAGAGCTAAACTTACGATATGTGTGCTACCTTTTGTAATGGATGCGATGACGTGAAAGTTTCATTAAAGTCCGTATAAATACAAAGCTAGTTTTATTTTATAATAAATTCGAAGACTCCGGCTTGTTAAATTTGAAAATATAATTAAATAATGGTACATACCTGTTTTTCTGAAGAAATAAAATTAAATAGGTGCTATACAAAAGTTAGAGGAGCAAATTTCTTATTGAATTCACAAATTCTTGTTGAATAAAGTTAGGAGTTAACTTACGTTTATAACAAAATAGTCTATATTTGACTTTTTTTAAATTAAAAATCGTGCATAAAAGTATTACATGTATGATTCTGTAAATACGAAAAGCTTTTTTTTATATAAATTAACTAACCACATTTACTAGAAAAATATAAATGTTAGCTAGACGATTTTTAAAAATAAATTTTTACTAGTTAATAATTTAAGACAGTAGTTGAAGTTTGAATGTCTATAAACAATTTTTCATCCAGAATATAATCTGGTATTATCGAATGTAAACAAGAGTTATTATTTTGGCAAAGAAACTGAAGCAATTCAATGTCAGGGTCTCGATTTCGAGAAATAATGATAATTAAATAAACTGGCTTCAGGTAAAAGAGTTTCAAATTGTTCTTTTGAAAATAATTTTCCTACTTCAGTACCAGGCAATTCTATGAGATGGCGATAAAATGTTGGTCTATCTGAATTTGCAATTACAAATTTAAGGAATATTAAAATTTTTAAGTTTTCTACTTTCTAATTTTACCATAGCAATATTTTTTTAATTTTAAGAAACATTTTTCTGAGTGCACAATTTATTTCGTCTACAATGAAGCGAAAGCTACAAATGGCTGAAATTAGCTAAGTTTTATCTGTGAAATCATCGGGGATTTTCAAAACTGAAAAAATGCGATCTTATCGTGGGTGTTATTTAAATTTTCAAAACTAATTAATTTATAATTTAAAATATTCAAAAAAGAATCTTCAAATTGATCAATCTAATAGGAAATAATTTAAAGTCTTATGGTATTGAAATGGAAAAATTTACATTTCGATACTTTAAACAACAAAATTTTAATTGAACATTTTCAAATTGAGTTTATTTAAAATTAAAACTTTTGAAATTGAATAATTTTACAAACGCATTTTTCTAATTACTCAATATTAAAAACTTCCAACTCAAAATTGCGCAAATATTAAGTCTTTCAATTTTAAATAAATTTGCAAGATATTTTTAACTTCAAAATTTTGAAAATTCATTTTTTTCAATAGCGAAGGCTTTAAACGGACCAACTATCACTAACAGAACAAATGCAAAACCTCATTTCCAAAATTCCCTGAAATTTTCCTGATTTTTCGATGACGAATTACTCATTTTCACTGACCATTAATATTTAAAGACCAGAATTCCGAACTTGTAAAATTTTTAATACAAAATATTTTATGAATGGTTAAAAAGAATTTTTAATTTAAATGTATTACCATTGACAGATAGTTGAAGTGCTTCTAGGGGTCAGTCAGGGAAAAGTCGG
>JAWWLR010000158.1:69397110-69407664 GCA_035041075.1 Acraspis erinacei | reverse complement strand
GGGGGGCAAATTTTACACGAATATAATACCTTTTCTGATGAGAATGTAAAAATGGAATTTTCAACAAATTAGTTAAACTTTCAATCATGAGGATGGCTTTAAACAAAATTATTGAATTTCAAACTAAATAAGACAATTTTTACCTAAAAATAGATTTGTTAGGATGAAACCACAATATAACAATAACAATACATATAACAATAAAAATGTGAATTTTCGATTTTTTCACGATAATTAAAAAAGTTGTTATGATGTTCTTGCAGGGCTTTGAAAAAGTAATGTTTTTATAATCTTGAATATTTTTCATAGCGTTTGTCGTTTGGCTTAAAATACTAATTTTCGCTTTTTTGGGGGGATTTTGAAAATACTATAACTCTGTTAATTTTGATTTTATCAAAAAAGTCATTGGGATACATTGTTCGTATTTATTCTTATTATAAACACTTGTTGATAGAATTTTAATATTTTATGAAAAAGTGGTCTCAAAAATATTCAAAATACTATAAATTTTTTAGTTTTTATCCAAAATAGCTGGTTAACGAACTTGATCCTTTTTTTTGGTCCCTCAAACTGTATGCCAAATTTCAACTCAATCCGACTAGTCTTTCAAAAGTTATGCGATATACAGACGACTACGACAACTACGACAACTACGACAACGACGACAACGACGACAACGACGACAACGACGACGAAGACGACAGACAGACAGACACCTACGTAAAAGTGTTTTTTATGACTCAGGGGGCCTCAAAACGTCGACATTTCATGAAATTCTCGAAAGTCATTTTTCACACAAAACCAATACCGTCTCATTATGATGAGAATGTAATAATTAATTTGCCATGAATAATCTTTTTTTGATAGTTATTTTATTGTTTTAATCGCTAGAAATAGGATTGAGAACATAAAAAAATGAAATAATTTGAAAAACCACACACAAGATGAAAAAGAAATTAAATAAGCAAAGTTTTGATGAGAATGTGCCCATTCACCGGGCAGATTTTCTCACTGTTAATGTTATTTTTGTAGGATAAAACAAAAAGTAACCATCCTATCAAAATGCCCCTCAAAACAAATTTGTACATCTTTTTTGAGTGCCCAATTTTAGTCTAATCAGCATTTGTCCTATCTTGCAGAGTTTACCCGTAAAATTGAATTTTCGATTTTTTAGTGTTTTTTGTGCAATAAAAATTTGAATTTTCGATTTTTTCACGATAATTCAAAAAGTTGTTATGATGTTCTTGCAGGGCTTTGAAAAACTAATGTTTTTATTCTCTTGAATTTTTTTCATAGCGTGCGTTCTTTGGCTTAAAATACTAATTTCCGCTTTTTTGTGGGGGATTTTGAAAATGCTATCTCTGTTAATTTTGATTTTATCGAAAAAAGTAATTGGGATAAATTGTTCGTGTTTTCTCGTATTATAAACAGCTGTTGATAGAATTTTTATATTTGATAAAAAAGTGGTCTCAAACATTTTCAAAATACTCTAACTTTTTGAGTTTTTATCCAAAATAGCTGGTTCACGAACTTGATTCTTATTTTTGGTCCCTGAAACTGTGTGCCAAATTGCAACTCAATCCGACAATTCTTTCAAAATTTATGCGATATACAGACGACAACGACGACAGACAGACACCGACGTAAAAACTGTTTTTCTGATTCAGGGGGCCTCAAAACGTCGACATTTGATGGAATCCGCGATGGAATACCTTCTCATTATGATGAGAATGTAAAAATCTATATATTGAAAATTATTCGGAATATTGATTTAAAACTTTCAGATTCGTGTTTCTCACAAAAAATCCTATAGGACTCCATATTAAATTTTTGCGCCATTTTACTTCGAACTGAAACTTCTTTCAAATTAAATTCTTTTTTTATTCTAATGTTAAATATTTTTTAAAATACATCAAAAATATGCCCGCTGTGCGGGCAGTCAATTCTTTTTGAAAAATAAAATGGTGTAGACAAAATTGAACAGCACATAAGACGTAGGTACATCTTTCAATATAATGTTAATAAAAAAAAAACCAAAGTTGTTTTTTCACTTTACTAAATAGACACTAGGACGCAAGCTTTCATTCCGCTCGCTCAAACTTCAGTTGTAGTCCAACTCTACTTTGATTAATTAAATTAGAACATTTTGGTCTAATTAGCCAATTTCATGAGAATAGTTTCGAAATATATTTTATATCTAGCAGAAATTTGGATTGATATTTCCTATAATAATTTAAATATATTATTATATATGTTTTTAAGTATAATATATATATAGTGAAATCTTGGAATTAAATTTCCCAGTCTATTAGAAAAATATTTTTTGAACATTTTCAAAATTTTCAAATGTATATAACTTCTCTAATTTTCATCGAAATTTAAAATTGCATTTGGATAATTTACGAGTATTTTACCTGTCTGTAAGACACTTTGACAAATATATCTAAAATTGGATTTTTTAAATTTGAAAATGCCCCACATTTTTTTAATTTGATTGGAAATATCAGGTTCACGGACTTATCCTTAATTTTGGGACCCTTAAAAAGTGTATCAAAGGCTGACTCGGTAGGAAAAATCCTTCAAAAGTTAGCATGGCTACAACATTCAGTTAATCATACAGAGAGACAGACAGACATCGACAAAATTTTATGCTTTGCGGACTCTGTGAGTGCCGAAATGTAAAAATGCAGTAAAAACCAGAGCTTCAAGACTTAAAACTGAACGAGACAATTAAGTGATTCGGATATTGGTAACAGAATGAGATTGTTATTTTTTAATTCCTTTTATTTTAGACATTATTTTGTAACGGTTGGGGGGGGGGGGGTGGCAGTTCAGATTTTTTTTAATCAGGCTCCACAAACATCCTTTTTTATGAGATTACTCTTATTTCACAACCTTTTTCCCTGACCTGACAATCTTTTATTTTATTAAGAACATTCACTTTAATTCTTAACTATTATTTTCTGCAGTGTAGGAACTATTACGCCTTTAATTTCCATTGCAATTTTTTAGTCTATTTTCACGTTATTGTTTCAATGTAATTCTCAATGAAATCTATTTCCAGATAACAATGTCCCAACTGAAGTTGACGCACTTGACATTGCTCCAAAATATAAAATCACTGAGCTAATGGAAAGAAAATTGCACGTGCAAAAGCGAATGGTCGGAATGTCAAACTACAAACCTGTGTTGACAAACTCATCCGGTGTTCTGCCACCTGCCATAAGCCACTTGCACCAGTCGATAGTCTCCCAGTCGTCGATAGCTTTACTAGGATGTAGCAAAATATCCAGGATGCCGGTGAGGTTACGTGGTGGGCAGCCGGATTCTATGATCGCCCGGTTGTTGCATTCTGCATGAACGTAAGCTGCAGCTCCCTTTTTTCCTTTATTTAGCAGAACCTGCGCCGATGATGATATTCCGGACGATGTTGAAGCCATCGCGAAAACTTGTTTTCTCTTCCGGGTTGCACGTAAACTTGACTCCAGAGTCCTAAATTCCTCCAAATTTCAACCTTCCTCCTGAAATCTCGTGGTTGTCTCTGATGCAGTGGAGCGATGCTTAAACATGGATCGAAAAATCGAGCAGATTTCCACAGATTTTTCCGTTATGCTGTCTCGTGTGTAAAACAATTCTTCGGTTTGTCACTACTCGCGCACTTTCGGCAATTTTTGAAGAACGTGCCTCCGGAAAATCTGCCAAGAAGAAGTGGCCCGTAGACCAGAGGATTCTTCACAACCTTCATGTCAGTGAAGATCTCCCGTCAAGGCACTCCGCGATTTTGGATCTTGCCACATGACGGTCAACAGAAATGGAAATGTCGGCATACAACGTTTGCGACTCTCGGCACTTTTTTTCAAGAAAAAACGTCCACGACAAGGAAGGTAGTCGACGATAATTGTCAAACTTGACTAACCACATCCACAAGATTAAGCAAACCTATAATGCAACTACACAATCACAGTTTAAAGCTGTATACAGCTAACCAGGTACACACACGACTATTCTCACAGGTGCAGTCCAATGATGCAGTGTTGCCA
Organism: Acraspis erinacei; assembly: GCA_035041075.1. Lineage (NCBI taxonomy): Eukaryota > Metazoa > Arthropoda > Insecta > Hymenoptera > Cynipidae > Acraspis > Acraspis erinacei. The sequence continues at coordinate 69,403,624 of JAWWLR010000158.1, read as the reverse complement.
CATCACCATGAAGAAATAACCTCAAAAATGGTCCTCTGGAAATTTATTTACGGTATTTTAAAAATACAAAAGAAAGTCGCGTCTTTTGGAAGGGAAATTATCCTTTAGTATTTATTTTTTCATGTAGGTACGATAATAGAAACGTTCCAAGGGATATAGGAGTTTTTAAATTGAAGGGAATGAACGGAAATACCAGATACGGTGACGTGACATTGACAGCAAATTGACGAATCAAGTGTCAGCTGGAAGCAAAGGTTTGGTTAGTCTCTCGATCTACGGGAATTTTTAAGGGTTTGGCGCGTTGAACCGTTCCGCTTTTTATTTATATCTATTCTATATATCTTATATAAAATATACCAGAAATAAGTTACTTGGTAAAGGTTTTCTTCTTATTAAATGGTGCGAAAAAACGGAAAGTTTGTCCGATAATTTTTAAAAGTGGATTTTCTCTTTGAAAGTGTAGGCACAATTTTTAAAATATGCCTTTTTATGTTTTCGCATAATTTCTTGTAAAATGCAATTACAACAAACTAAAATTAATTAAAAAATTTCTAACTCAAAATCTTCCAACTCATTCTTGGATATTAGGAATATAAAAAATTATTTTCGAATCTGAACAAGCACACTAGCATAAGTTGTACCGGTTTAGTCAAAAAATTACACAACAAAAATAATCATTCAGATATGATTTAGAGGTCCCCTACTTTAATCTTGTCTTATTTAATGTTTTTTATTTTCGTAATATTTTGAAAATGCAAGTATTAAATTTTTATACATACAAAATTGTCCCCGTAGCATAAACTAATCAAATTCTTGCACAAAAATTTGAAACATGATAAAATTGTTATTTTCTTAAAAAAAAGAACTAAAATCTTGTAATTAAATAATGCACATACAATAAAGTACGTACTACTACTTGCTTTTAATTTTTTGGGAATTAAATTTCAATCACTGATTAACAAATAACTTCCATCCCATACATTTTAAATTTGACATGACTCAGTTGTTTCGTTGAAGCTGGTTTAAGACATTTTTCAATTGTTTAAAGAATTTGTATTTATTTCAATAACAGGGTTACTAAAGAGTCTGGTTACAAAATTCCATGCCCTTTATAGGTATAAATTTTAAAAAAAATCCAGGCCTACTTTCTTCTTTAGTTCAGCCAATCAAATTGAATTGTAACAAATTCTAATGCAATGATAATCGTTTATCAATAAGTTTGATTGAATTCAAAACAATTTTCAATATTTGTATCCAAGTGAAAAAAGTCTTCTGCAATCATAACCATATTTTTTGTATTACCAGAAGATCAATTATAGTCGAACTATTTATCCAAAGATTAGGATTACACTGGAAATAATAGCGATCTAAAAAACTTGGAACTTTTTAACAAAGTTTAAATAAAACTTTTAGATCACAAGAACTAATAAATTGGTCTCTATCAAAATTTATCAAAATTTAATCAGTTCACGAATTCCTTCTTCAACATCTTCCAGTTCATTTTGCTTTTCTCATTGAATCTTCCATTTCATTTACTTCTTACACTTTGATATTTGCCTTTTCCTTAAGTTTTCTTTTACAGTTTTCGAATATAGGATTTTCTATAAAATACTAAATTATTAAGACTGAAATAGTCGATTAAAAAAGTTTGTCTTTTTTTCAAAATTTGCATGACTTACAGTCATTTGTTTTAAATTCCATGACATTTCCGAGTCTTCCAACAACCCTGAATACTTGTTTTCATTCCGAATCATGAAAATGTAGTATTTTCTTGAACTAATTACAAATTTCACGAATGATAGGAGTAATATTTTTTATTGATATCAGTATTAAATGTTTACACAATGATAATAATTTAATTCTGTCTTTTTATTTGAAAAGTTCAGAAAAATCTAGCTTCTTCATCATCTCTTTACACTACGTCGATTATTATAAAGAAACTATACACAAATACATTACCTTATTAGCGCACAAGAATAAATGACCCATTCATTATTGATTGCAATAAATTGCTCAAGAAAATAATGGTTGTTTGAACAATTGAGGTGAAACTTTTAAAAGACCTAACGTGAGAATTCAAAAAACTAGATTTTCTCCACCGCACCAATAAACTTAGAAACGAACTATTATCATTGTTTAAACACTTATCTCTTAAACTAAAAATATTAATTCTATCATTCACCAGTGTATAATTAGTTCAAGAAAATACTGAATGTCCATAATTTGTCAGGATTTTACACTTACACATCTTAAAAAAAAGTAGGGTCTATTAACGAAATAGGAATAAAAACGTGATCAAAAATACTTTTGTCTCTTTTTTATTAACCAAGTATGATAAATTACTTCAGAGGAATAAAACGGGAAGAGTGGGTAGCACCGATACCGGGTCTACCGTGCTTTACGGGTTTGTACGTAACGGAGAATTCGCCAAGATAATGTCCAATCATTTCTGGTTTGATTTCCACTTGGTTGAAAGTTTTTCCATTGTAAACTCCGACAATGGATCCGACCATCTCGGGAACGATGATCATGTTACGCAGATGAGTTTTGACGATTTCTGGCTTCTCATTTTGAGGAGCCTCTTTTTTCGCCTTACGCAGCTTTTTAACCAATGCCATTGGTTTGCGCTTTAATCCGTGAGAGAAACGCCTGCGCGCACGTGCATGCATCAACTCCATCAACTGCTCACTGAAAAAGAACAATTATTTTATTGAGACTGCCTACATTTTAATTTGTAAGTTTAGAAAATAATAATATTTGCAAAATTATAACAATTTTTCGTTAATCAATCGATTAATATAAACATCCAAATTTTACCATGATGGAACATTCAATAAATATAAAATTTTATTTAGAATTATATTTAGTTTATTTTCAATCTAAAAAATCGGCACCCGTTTAGCGGGGCACCTTGGGTCTACTTGGAAACGTAAGATATAGTATAAAATATCAAATTTACAATAGAATATATCGAGTTTTTAATTATCAGTGAATTAAAGTAAATTAACTCGAAATTTCACATTTCAATATTTAATTACTGAAGCTTGAAGTGAAAGACTAAAAAATAAGGGGTGTTTTTTTTCATTTGCACTTTTGACTAGTACAATGAATGTTTGAAATGATCACATTATATTCCAGAATAGGCCGTCTTATAGCCGTTGCGAACTATTTTCAACAAAACAAGAAAATTATTTTAAAAAAACACACACACACACACAATATATCGTTCCTGTTTGTTATTAATGTTTTTTCTACATTTATGTAAACTGATATATTGTTCTGTTTGCAAAAATAGTTTGTAAATGTCGATGCATTGGATGACAATCGCGCATGCACCACATTACATAATGCTCTTTATTTAAGTGAAATACAAAACAAATTAATGATCTTAAATATTGCTACTCAATAATTATATTTTCACGAGGTATCAATATTTACTAATATAAATATTATTTTTAATATTGAAAAAGGGTACAAAAATATTATGAAAATTTTAAAATTCTCCAAATTTGCCTTTTTCTTTTCTTCATATCTTCCAAGGAGAAAACTGAAAATAAGTCAAACTTGCAAAATATGACATGTGCTTTCGTTATACAAACTCCTGATACGAAAACTGAATAGGACCTTGCTTGGTTCTTTATTTATTTAACTTTCCACTAAACTAGTACATATTTGTATTCATTCAATTTTAAATTAAGACTATTTAAAATAATCTATTGCACTAAATTTTAGTGATATTTTCACTTTCTGCAATTAAAAATACAATTCCATACATAACGCAATTTCTACTTAAACATCAAATAAGTTTTCCTTAAAACTTGGAACAATTAAGTAAACACAATATATAACATAGAAAAATTCCAATATTAAAAAATATTTTTGAATTCAGAAGGCTAACATAAGCTCTTTTGTTTTTACGTATCGGGAAGGTTAATATGGGGTTAACCATGTACAATTTTGAAAGTGAAATAAATAACCAAGCAAGGTCCTATTAAGCTTTAGTATTAAGGGTGTAGATAACACTTTTTATTATTAAGAACAATATATAAACTAAAAAATATTGGTATCTCGTAAAAATACATCTTGAGTCAATATATGTTTTTTAGATCATTAAATTACTTTGTATAATCACTTAAATAAAGAGCCTTTGTAAGTGGTGTAGGTGTTATTTCCATCAAATTCCTCGACATTTAAAAACTATTTTTGTGCGAAAAAAAAACAATAAATCACTTTACAAAAACGGGAAATATGCACATAATAACATCCAGAAACAAAAACATAATGTTAACCATTTTTTTTCAAATAGATCGCAAAGTCTACCAGACGATTTATTCTGGAATTACCCAAATATATGATACACAAGCTCAGTCTTTTTAAATAATATTCAGTCTTGTATAAAATCACATATTTTTGGGCTCGCAAATAAACCGCAGTTATTTCTAAATATTCGTTGAAAATGCAGAATATACTACTCTCGAAATCAAACGGGCAAAACATTTATTTTCCAGTTTTATTAATTAAAATCGACTGTACCCAATTACAGGCATTATTAACCTGCATGCTTTAAAAATCAAGTCACTGCCACATTTAAATACTGTACACTTTTAATTGCTTAGTTTTTTAATGGTTTCGACCAAGAATTTATTTTAAATTTGATTTGTTGTCACATCAGAATTCCTATAAACTTTACACTGTACACTGGATGAATAATGAAAATGCTTTTTAATTGAATAGTTTAAAACTTTAATTCATTAGGGTTTTATTTTAATAAGATTATAGTTATTATTTCTTGGAGTAGAAATGTATTCCGATCCTTCCTTTTAAATGAAATTTTACTGGTTTTAAACTTAAATTAATGAAACACAATAAAGAGTACATTATCACACATTAAATATCCTTAAAATGAGTGGTAGCCAAAGTAATAAATAAAGAATACATTCGGTAAATACTTGAAAAGTAATCAATTTTCAACCTCCAAACATACATTGTAAAAAAAAAGTTAAAATTTTTTGGGATTATAAGAGAAAGATATAATTTTCAAAAATGCAAGGAAAATCTACCGGATGTAACAGATTTTTGACAGTGTTACTTGCAACTCTTATAAAGCCATTCAAAATAAACAGGTTTATTTGCAAAATTTATACTTACTTGGGCATGTCCAGGAGTTGATCCAGGTCAACACCTCGAAAGGTGAACTTCCTGAAGGTCCTTTTCTTCTTAAGGGTTTCGTCAACCTGAATTGAAAAGGTGACATTGTGAATTACTAACCACAAAACAAAGACTAGATTTGGGATTTACGACAAATCTTTTATGTCCAGACAACGTATGATGAAGTGAAAAATCAAATCGCAAAGAGAAAAATACGAAAATTGTAGAGATGCAAGAAATACTTATGGATTATTAAACACATTTTTGATAAACATACCTCCGCCATTGTGTTACACGATTAAGAGAACAGGAAAAGAAAAGTTTTCGGTAGAAGAAAGATGGCAGGGTTGAATTTACCTGTAGAAAGGAAACTCGATGGATTCGAATCATTCGGGCCGGAAAGATCCGTTTCGCGGCGCTGAGGGCGCCTTTAAAATGAAAAGAATACCATTGTAAATGAATTGAAATTAATAAATAAAACTACAAGGTATGAACCCTTATACCCGGTTGACAGTTTATTTATTGAAATCAATAAATAAAACCAGAAGCTATTAGCCCACGCACCCGGGTGAAAGCTGATTTTTTTAAATTAATAAATAAAACAATAACCTCAACCCACATGCCTGGGGGCATTTTACTTTATTTTAACAAATTATAAAATTAAAATAATAATCCCACATACCCAGGAGATCTTTACTTTATTTAAATAAATTTGAAAATGAAAAAATAAAAACACAAATCTACATCATTTTTCATTTTATTAAATAAATAAGATTCCACGTCTCGTACGAAGTTTAGACATCAATTTGGAAATTCTGATTACAAATAATTTTCATACATATATTATAGAGTGTGTTTTGAGGTTAGTCGCATTTTTCATAACTCACATACCAACTTGAAGAATGTTTTCTTCAACTACTTATATATTTAACAACAAAATATTATTAATAACTATTTAACTGACGATTCTGCTTATCCTAATTCAATAAAATTCTTTAAAATACCATCCTGATGCATACATACTGTACACTGCTTATATTACGTATGGATACTGCACATTACGCGCCTCCGCTACTAAGCTCTAAGTATATCTATATATGCACCGGAAGTGTAACAAAAATGGCGGAACCAATCTGCGGTCGTTAGGGCTCTTTCACACGATTGCAGATCCGCAACTTGCAGAATAGCGTAAGTCATTACTTGTGAAAATAGAGATTTTTCCGCCTGTTGAAAAATCTCTGCATGGCGGTAATTTGAATGCTCAAGTGTTTTGTAATATTTGAAATTTAAGGTCTTTCAAAAGAAAGGCAAGTGTATTAAGCCATAAATAATTATGGAAGAATAATGGCAATGAATTAAATACATT
>JAWWLR010000158.1:69365837-69380231 GCA_035041075.1 Acraspis erinacei | reverse complement strand
CTAATTAAAACTTAATTGAGCTCAGTCTTTATAATTTCAGTTATTGTAATTTCATAACAATGAAAGGGTCATTCGTGATAGGTATACGAAAGTGGCCCTCTGCTCGCAGAGGGTGCCTGCCTTGGTGCCTGCCAAGCTGGCCGGCCCGGCTGGCTTCCCGCTGCCGGCGGCAGCCTCATCTGCCGGCGGCACTAGTTTGGGAAACGCTGGTCTATATGGTATGTACTCGCCACCGTGTTTAAGTATTTCAGCTAGTGATGGGCGATACTTAAAAAAAGTATTCGATCCAAAAGTATCGATACTTTATAAACTAGCGTTTCGATTCCGATACGTATCGAGTAAAAAAGTATCGATACTAAAGTATCGATGTGAAGTATCGAAATCAAAGTATCGATGTTTTTTTTGAACAAATCAAAAACAAATGCAGTTGAACTTGTGCTATTTCAAGATTTCAACTTCCGACTCATTAGTGCCCCTATACTCTCAAGCGAATGAGAAGGCGTTTGCGCAGATATTTAACACAGTGTAATGCGCAACTGCCTACTGTGCCAACCAGGGTTACCGCTAGAGAAATTATCATCTAGGGTCCCCAAATTATCCAACTGGGATATCTTCATGTCAGTGTATTAGAACGGAAACATGGAAGAATTCTAGTGGGATAATTTGGGGACCCTACAGGATGATTTCTCTAGCGGTAACCCTGGTGCCAACCAGTATAATTGCAATACTCCCCCCGGAAATTTGAAATAGTATAGGTCTGACTATACTAAAATTGAAATCGAATTCAATTAAAATTGCTTTCAACATAGTACTTTATTTATAATGACCATACCAAGATCATGTATCATATTTTGGTAAGAATTTATTTGGTGATACGGCAACGGCCGCTCATAAATATATATAAATATATAAAATATATTCCAAATTTAATATATATTTAATATTAATATCTACGAAATGGAATTTCAAAATCCCCAGTCATTTTCACTCAGGCTTGATAAAAATACCAACTGCGATAAGCGGTCTGGATGTAATCTATTTCTCCGATCCGTTTCGATTAATCCTGCCTTTGAAAAAACACGTTCGCAGGGCACAGATGTGGCTGGTATCGACAAATACTTTATTGCTATCGGATACAATTTCGGATAGGTCACTTTTACCGATTCCCAAAATTCGAAAGGATTTCTCTCTCGTGGGATAACAGCTTGGGAAAGGTAGTGTCGTAATTCAGCTGGGATCCCACCAGGCTCATCACGATCCATGGATTGAGATTGAGTAGCTGCTTGCTGATCGTGGAAGTTCCAAAAATCAAAGTTCTCGTTCGTACTATTGACTTGATCTTTTTGCTGCAGTGTGTTTATAATTGGATCAAACTTCATTTCATTTGAAATATCTTGCATGGCTTTAGACACAGTAAGATTCTTTGAAAAATGAATTTTTTTAAAGCGGGGATCTAAGAGGGTAGCTTTGGCTGAAATCTGTACCTTCTCTACAAATTCAAATCTGTGCTTCAACTCAAATAGTAGGTTAATTTTCAAATTTAGTCCAATTTAAGATTCTGGATTGTTACTTTCCAAGAAGTTCTGCAAGCATCTCAGGATAGGGATAACTTTACTGCAGGTGACGTCTTCTTTACAAAGCTCCCTCGTGATTTGTTCAATTGGTCTCAGAATTTCGACTAAATCTTTGACACTATCAATTTCTGAAGGTGTCAGCATTGTTGGCGCATCGCGAAGAGGGAATAGCACAGCACTTACCCATGGAGCCAATAAAAGGAACCTTTCAAGCATATAAAAAACGGTATTCCATCGTGTAGCCTCTTGTTGTTTAAGCTTCAAAAAAGTTCCTTCCGTTTTACCCTCTGCTTGTTGAATACGCCGTAGTTCATCAGCAGCAATATTACCTTGCTTGAAATACGTGACGATTCTGCTTACTTTTCCAACAATTTCAGACACAGAAGGCGTGTTGGCCATAGCTCTTTCAGGCACTAACTGCAGAGTGTGCGCAAAGCAGGGCAAATGATGGGGTTTCCCCAAAAAATCGATAACAGCCTTAACAATGTTAGGGGCGTTGTCTGTAAGGATTGCAGATATCGAAGATTTTAAAATTTTCCAATGCACGCACAACTTTTCCAATTGTTTTGTTAAATAATCTGCTGTGTGTCTCTCTTCTAGAGGAAAAGATCCAAGGGTAATGGAACTTATGGTCAAATCTTTACGAAAGTGAACTGTCAAGCCCATATAACTTTTACAAGTTCCCGTTTCCGTCCACAGATCCGTTGTTAGTGAAAGACATTCATCAGTGCGAGATTCTCTTTGGATGGCTTCTAAATCCGCTGCAACTTTTTCACTAAGAGTTGCATATTTATCATTCATCAGCTTAGTAGTAGTTTTCCTACTCGGAGGCTTATACAACGGAACTGCAACACGCGCAAATTTTTTGAATCCACGTTTTTCAGAAGTTACCAATGGTAAATCATCTGCTGCTATCATGTAGAGCAATGCATTAGTCAACTCTGCATTTTTTTTCCACCTGCTGAAAATGTAAGAATTTGGTTAATTATGGAAATTATATTTTAATATATGTTAATTATCAAACTTCAATATATCAAAATTCAAACTTTCAAACCTTTGAAAGAATTGATTTCTTCAAATGCATCTCTAATTGTATTTTCAGCCTTCTTTTCCCCAGGAGCTGTTCGCTTTGTAGGAATCTCATCCTTGCGCATCTCAGAGTTTTTCCTTTTAAAAGAAACATCAGGTTTGGATTTCTAAAATATAAAATGTTTATCATTTTGAAGCTCTAGTTTATTTGTATGTATTTTGTTAAGCAGAATGTTTATTTAATGCATTTAGTGCATAACCTCAAAAAAAAATTTTCCTTTTTTTTTGCTAAACCAACGTACGTTCACAAAAAACGCAATATCGCGTAAAAATTTCGGAATTTAAATAAAAAGCACTAAGGAACGTTTTACTAGTCCTACATTTTTAAAATTGTAGAAAAAGCTACAAGAAATTTTTTTTGGAGGGAATTTTTTTTTTCATAATTATAAAAATGTAGGACTAGTAAAACGTTCCTTAGGGCTCCTTATTTAGTTTCCGAAATTTCAACCCGAAATTTCGTTTCGTGTATTCGTACGTTGGATTTATGAATGTAAATTTTCGTTTTTTTTGAGGTTACGTCCACATAACCTGAAATTTGGTATTAACGTGTATCATGAAAATGACCAATTTATTTATATTTTCCAGAATTTCAAATAATTGTTCAAAATAATTTCAGCATTGATTTAAAAGAATCTTTTTATAATTTCGTTTTCTTTCTTTACCTCTGATTCTTTTCCTGGATCATCGACGGGGCTCTCTACATCTATAGTATTTACAGCAATTTGTTGTGATTTTGAGGAAATTGATTCAACTGATATATTCGTAGAAGTTGATGGAGCTGACAAAAACTGTGAAGTGGAGGCCTTGTTTTTATCGAGCAATTTCTCAGGGTGTTTTCGGTTAACATGTTTCCACAAGTTTGTCGTATTTTTATTGTGCGTTATTAGGTTCAAACAAAAATTACACCTTGCAGTGATTTGTGAATTATCAATTTTCGAATAATATTTCCACACATCGCTGACAGGTCTTCTGTTCCAATTAGCACTCATACTCATTTCGAAATCTGTGAATGAAGCTTTCAAATTTCAATACACTAGCGACGGTCCCGATTCTACAAAATGAAACTCTACACCGCAACAGCCTGAAATCTGCATCAAACATAGCACCGTTAACATGCTGCTGATACTCGATCCTCATTTGCTGCGTCATTAAAAACGATTGGTCATTGGTTCTTCGGAATTCAAATCTTATCTTTGAGCCTGAGTCCGTGCGCACTCCAAGGGAAGAATCACATGGATCCGGAATGCGTTGCCTCGAAATGAGAATGAAAAAGACAAGAGCATACTTTTGTCCCTTACACTCTCATTATGACGCAACGTATTCCGGATCCATGGGATTCCACCCTAAATGTACACACGTCAATAGTAATGTGATATATCCAAACCGTGCCGACGCTTAGTGCTCCCAATTACCGAAACTTTTCGCACTGCACGTGTGTCTCGTGCAGTCAACCGGATAATTAATGCTGGCGCGCAGATTTGAAATTGCGAAAATATGAAGGGAAATTTATCATTTTAAATCCGCGCGCCAACAGTTACCAATTGGGTTGCCGACGCGACGCATTCACAGTGTAAAAAGTTCCGGTAATAGTACGCACTGTCGCCTGTCTGCTCAATTGCTGAATGCTGGGCTTGCTGGTCAAGAATCGAACGAACGATACTTTCGAAAAAAGTATCGATACACCAAAGTATCGACTCATAAAGTACTCGAGTCCAGTATCGATGTATCGATTGTCGAAGTACTCAATGAGTAAAGTATCGAGTATGTATCGCCCATCACTACTTCTGATGCAACAGTCAGCAACAGTTTGAATAAGGTACAAAATACAATGCTATTTACTCAACGTGTGTTGCTTGAATTTTACATTTCGATACACATATTATAAAACAATTCATTGTTTTAATACTTTTACCTCGTAGTGCTAGTTAAATTAAATTTGTTCGGTTAGAAAATATAACCTCTTATGACATATATGAGCAAATCTTCCTTTAGAAAAAAATTTGGTGTTTTATTTTTATTGATTACTATTTTTATTAAAAGCGATTACTGTATAATATTTCTCGAAAGTTTGTATACTTGAAAATTTAATTCTCTTTTACAACATTACGGAGTGGCTAATAAACTCACTCTAATATGAAACGACCTTATATAACGTTAAAATTCATATTTCATAACCTTTTTGATAACCCTTTAAAAGTAGATGTTAAATAGTTAATTCGATATATGTGGTTCCGAAATTTTGAATAAAGTTTTCCTTTCCAGTTTAAGCTTTCAAATGTATCTGTTTAAAAATACTTCAAATATTAATACTTCCATACTAGAAAGTTTTATTTACAATTGATAACTGATAACTCTAAACGTTTCATAATTTAAAGCGTTTTTAAAAACTAAAAATATACCCGTTTGCGCGATTTGAAATTTAAATTGAAAATAATGATAAATTTGTGAAATTTAAACGGTGTGTTATTTGAAATCTTCTAATTCATAAAGTTTCATTTACTTTATTCTTTACGCGTTTTCAGCCTTGAAATTATTCCAATTATTATCTGTATAAGGACTTTACTTTGAAAATTTTAAATTTTGAACAATTCAAGTAAACAAGAGAATCTCTAATGTTTAAATCTTAAGCTGCGATTTTGAGTGTTCTGAATTTACAGATGGTCATGTATTAAAATGTTTTTTTTTAAATTATACAATTAGTTAAATCTTTACACTCTGTAATTTGGTTTTTCCCAAAAACTTGAAATTTTTAGCAAGATATAACAAAACCTTTTTAAATTATACAATTACAAAACAGAAGCTACCCAAATTGAACACTCTATTGCGAGGCCTTGAAAAAAATGGAATTTTACTATTATACACATTTAATACTAAAAATATACAAGCTTGAGCAATTTGGAATTTAAATTTAAATTAAATTCCTGAATTTTAAACGCTGTGTTAATTTGAAATATTCTAATTCATAAAGTTTCACTGCATTTATTCTTGAAATGTTTTCAACCTTAAAATTATTTTAATTATTCTAAAGTATTTTACTTTGAAATTTTTAAATTCTGAACAATTCGTGAAAACAAGAGAATCTCTAATGTTTAAATCTTATACTGAAATTTTTAGTGTTCCAAATATACAGTCGGTCATGTATTAAAATGTTTTTTTTTTTAAATTATACAATTATGAATAATTTAAATTAAAACCAAATAATTTTGGATTTTATTAATATGACGTTCCTTTTTAAAACGTTCCTATTTTAAAATTATTTGGATACGAAGGATTTTTATTGAAAATTGTACAATTTTGAACGACTTAAATTGGAAATGATAAAAAGTTGAATAATGCAGTTAAATGATAAAGCGTTTTAATTTGCTTTTTTCCAAAAGCTTAGAATTTGTAGCATAATATAACTAAACATTTCGAGTAAAAATTCGGTTGCAACTTAAAGCGTCTAAATTTATGAACAGAAAATATTCAGAATTATACAATTACACCAGAGAGTCGAAAATAGGCGCTGATATCCTAAGTGTGAGTGTGTGCACGCCGAGCCCCTATAATCGACGTTCCTCAAATGGATTTTCTGGTGTTATTGAGGCTATAAATGGGAAATTGTTTATTTCTGAAAAATTTATGCAAAAAATAAAACAAACTTGTAATGAAAATTAAAATTACATAAAGAATTTAAATGTGGAACTTTCTGGAAGTGCAGTTTTTGAAGATCAGGGGGAATCTGCGGCGTCATCTGATCGCCGGAATTTTCGTGTTGGAATGGGAGTTAATTGGCTGTAATTCAAGATATATGATTGCTTGGCAATGATCAAAATACTACCATATATTTTTCGAAAATTCGAATAAATGGGGGAGATGTGGGGCTTTTATTTTTAGACAACTTATCTTTTACAAATTATAAATCTTGGGTTCTAACTGACCAATTGTACTTTTCGACATCTGAATTTACTTGTTTTAAAAAACGCATAAAAATTAAAAAAAAATAATAATTTTCTTTTGAAGTTTAAAAATGTATTGATTTTTTTATATACAAATAAGAGGATTTAAATGATTTCTTGGGGATTAGCAATGTTGGGTCATTTATTAACGGGAAAAAGATTCGAAGAAACGCGCAAGATTCGTTGTATCAGTTGACTATTTGCCTTGATATTGATGATCATTATTTGGCTGCAAACGTTACTTGCTTTAATAATCATTATAATATTAGCAATACAATTTTTTTTCAAAAATGACATATTATTACATTGTTATCGATTGACCAAGTGTGATAGCATTCAATCATTGGCAGTTGATTCAAACAAGAAAAATTGATCTTTAGTTTATAAGAATAAGGTAATACGACGAGAAAACTTCATATTTCTTAAAACATAGCCAAATAGCTAATGTTTTAAATAAGTTCTATTAAGCAATTATTGAACTATAATTACAAGATAATTTATCATCGTTTGTGTAAAAAATAGTATGTATTTATTTTTTCACAAATATGTAGAACGGATAATTGTTTATAAAGTTTTTTGACAATGTATTGAGACACTTTGTTCTTAATTTTCATTAATCCAACTTACAAACACCTTTCGTCTATACATTGTAACAAAATTAGTTGAAAAACATTTCTAAATAGTTTGAACATTGGTTCTAGATCTTTTTAAATGAATCTGCATATTTTATAATAAAATGTATTCTTCAAAACTCAAAATTTGTTGTTCTTTTGTTTTATAAAATAAAAAAGTATCAAAAACATTTTAAAAAAATTGAATGTAAACGATATATGCTGAATTGTATTACTTTTCATTGATTAAACAATTTCTGATCGGATGAAAATAATTGTGATTTGAAAATTAATTTGTCCAGTAACAGTTTTATTTGCCCTGCTGAACCGCTCCGCACCATAGAAGACCTGATGTTTACATTTTTCTCTAAATCCAGTGGCAAACCTACCTTAATAGTCTTAGGGCTGGTAGACCACACTTATATCTTCCTCTGACCACAAAAAATAAAAAATTTCATTTTTTGGAAACGCGTTTTCCATTTTTATTTAGATGTCGAAAAGTTAAATCGGTCAGTTAAAACCCAATATATATATATTTTTTTGAAGTTGTCCATAAACTCAAAGTTCCACATGTCCCCCATTTATTTTAATTTTCAAAAAATATTTGGTAGTATTTTTTCACTACCAAGCAATCATATCCTGATTTACCGCCAAACCCATTCCGACACGAAAATTTCCGTGATCAGATGATGTGGACTCTACCAGGTATATACCAGCTACAAAATTATCCTAATAATATCTGTTAATTGATATTTTCAGACTACTTTAAAAAAATGGCAGGGTCAAACAAAACTCCAGAAAAACTGAAAAATCTCGATTGCCCATTTACATGGGGAATGAACGAAATAGATGAAGTTGTAAAAGATCACGAAGAGACAAAAACACACGATGATGAAGAATCCGTCCCAATACTGAAATGGATGCGTTTATTAGTACAAGCTTATGAAAGCGTTGTAAAAGATGATTTGACTGAAGCAAATAAATGCATCATGTCTGCTGAAGAATTTTGGGACTCCGTTAAAGCCGAGTAATACTATATATAATTATTAATATACCAAAACGTTTTAATGATTAATATACAGACATTTTAATTAAAACATAAAATGTGTGATATAATTATAGTTTCGCTGGAATTCAAAAACAGTCCTTGCGGAGAATATTCATTATCATACAACAATTTAAGAATAATAAAATAACTACCCTACTTTTATTCTAGGCATGCAGATAATATTTCTATGAATGTACTAGAGAATATTTTTAACGGGACAAAGTGTTATGTAAAATTGGAAGCAGGCCAGTTGGAAGAAGTTGAACAGATTGTAGAAACCACGCTCGACGTTAACTATAAAGAAAGTGCAAAAGACAGAAGTACATTGAATGGATGCAAGTGCTTGGCATGGTCCAAATATAAAGATGCTGGTAATTTAGGAATCGGAAGGGCTATCCATTTCGCTGAATTAGCGATTAAAGATAATCCAGAATTTGCTGTTTGGAATTTTATGTTTGCAAAAAACTGGAGACGCCAAAGGCGAATTGCACAGTTTGTGTCTATGCCCTCAGAGAAGGAAGAAAAGGCATTTGAAAAAGCATATGAATTATCCTCAAAACCGATTTATGGAATATTTTTTGCACAATGTCACAAAGAGAAACGAAACTTGCCAAAAGCTTTATCAATATATAAGAAAATATTTCATTCAAAACCAGAAAGTTGCGCAGTACGATTACGCTTAGCTCTTGGGTTCATCCGACAGAGAGAGATGAAAATGGCAAAGAAATGCCTTGATTACGTTGAGGAAAGATTCCCCAATGATTGCATGTTCTTGCATTATAAAGGAATATATTTGGAAGCTCTCAGTAATTACAAAGTACTTATACAATTATTTATTTTGTTTATAACTCAAGAATATGAAAATATTGAAATTTAGATCCTTCAATTTGACAAATATTTAAACTTCCACATATTCAAGTTCAGATTAAAAATCTAAATATTTTTTATTAATTTTATCATTAAATGGTTATTTGTAATTGTTTATATTTATCGCTATTCAGGAGGCTTCAGAGTATTTTCTAAAAGCTCATAAAGATAAAAATTATGGAGCAGCGATGTCGTATCTGAAGTGCAAAGCTAAATTGCGAGATGGATTTGACTTCGTTCAATATTTGGAAGAAATGTTTAAGACTTATGCCACTTTCGAAGGTAGACACCTTGATATTTTATTGCAAATTGCCGCTTGCAGTTATTTCTGTGATAATAATTTACCAGGTGCGGCAAAATATTATTTGCAAGCTTTCGAAAAATATCCGAATAATAGACTGTACCAGGTTGGTCAAACACAAATATTTCAATTTAGTTAAAATACGCTACTTTTATTATATTATCAATGAGGAATGGTATTTTAAATCTTCGTTTTTTCAGTGTCATGAATGCGTACTTGGAGGTAGGACTAATGTATACGATTTTCTACGAAAGGATTTTCTCAAAAAAGCCTTTGCATGTCGTGACTTAGACTCTGGTACTAAAGCCATTTGTGAAAAGTTGAAGGACTATTGTGATAAGAAACACAACTCTGTCAGAAAATCAACAGAATCGAGTTTCAGTAAAATGAAACTCTAAAACCAGAATCATTGTGACTTTTTACATTTTTTTAAAAGATTGAAATATCTGATGCATGCGTTTCTTAAACAAATTTCAATCTTAAAAAAAATAATCCATAACTTTTAGAAGTTAATGTTACTTAATATTTATATTACTTATCATTTACATACATCGTTTGCTTGTTATAACGTTATAATATTATAAAAAATTTGTAACCTACTTTTTTACTGAAAATAAATGAAAAATCGTTGTTGATAGTTTGACACAAAAACAATACATATGCTGTTCCTGAATTTTGTTTGCGTAAGTTCTACATCGTTCCCAAGTTTAAACAAAAAACTGAATCACAGTTGTTGCGAAGAAGTAAATTGTGTTAAGCTATATTATTTGACTTCGTGCACAAAACCAAATTTCGAAGTTATGCATAGTCTTAAAGATGCACAATGGAGCGCAGTAAAAATGATCAAATTGGTCGAATCGTTTGAGCTGAGCGAAAAATGTCTGTGGGAAAAATGTGTTGATGTAAGTTTTTGCTAGTGAATAAATTAATAACAATAAATTTAATAAATTAAACAATTTTTTTGGTTCAATTTAGAATTGTTCGAAAATGGCAAACAAAAAACATGTTTTTTTTGGATTGAGTTATATGCACACATTTTGGGAAAGGTTGAATATGTCGAACCTGAAATTTCTTCATCTTCAGTGGAAGAAACATACTGTAATTTCTTGTTCTCGAAAAAAAGTTTTAGTGATGTTTCCATCGTTCAAAATGGTCAATTTTACGTTTTTAGCGATTTTTACAACTTGCTTACAACAAGCTTTCAGACGCAAAAAATGATGGTGCTATTACGGCAAAACGATATTTTCGTAGACATAAGCTCATGGAATCATTTTAATTAGTTCTTAAGTGAAGGAAATTTATTTTTTATTATTTAAATTTATTTATTTATATTTATTTATTGAATAGCTAGTAAAGAATTGCATACAATTGCATTCAAACTAGGAAGAGAGGAGATTGCTAATACTTTAAAAGTCTCAGCCTGGAATACAAAAATCATGGAAAGTTAAGTTGGCGCATGACAACTTTTTTCCACATTAAAATTTTTTTTTAACAATTTCGTCAATAACAACCTTTGCATGGTACCTTTGCCACCTTGTGCAAACTTAGTCTTTAATTTCCTCTTTCCACTCAAAACTATTTTCTTAAGTGAATTTTCTTAGCTTCGTGAAATTAAGGGAATTCATGGAATTTACGAACTTGGACATCCTTGGAATTCACGGAATTATTTGAAATAAAGGTATTCCGTGGATTTCTATTGCCGGATATTGCTTGGTTGGCAACAATGGTTACGGTCAATAAAATAAAAAAATCAGGCTTTTAAATATATAAATTTGGTATTTTTAAGTAATCAAAATTAACATACAAATTAAATCAGTCGAAGTCATAAAAGCGGAACACTTCCCTAAATTCAAAATTTTTATAATAAAAACTTAACATTTGAAATTCTGCACTATTAGGTTCAAATGTTCAATATTGGAATCCTAATTTTCAATATAATTGATTTTTATGGTATCAATTTGAAAATCGTTTAACTTTGAACAGATTTAGAATTTTTGAGTCTTAACTTTTCCACAATCAACTATTATATAATTTTTTAGATCTTCAATTAATTTAGGCTTACAATTAATCGGCGTGAAACATGATACTATCAAAATATGTAGAGAATTTGAATGTGTCATGAATGTGATAAATCATTTTTGCATCTGTTAGAGGCCGTTCAACTAAGTTTGTCTTTGTATAAAATTAATAAATAGTATGTGTAAATGATTTTGAAATTAATTTATATAACAGAAAAAATTGAAGGAATATCAGCTTTTATAACTGGTGTGACGTCAGTTATGCGAGCAGTCCTTGCTAATTATTAGTTAATCAATATTTTTGATTTTATAATTAAACATTTTTTTAATGCATCATTGAATTCCAAAGCAAAGCTATTTTTCAGTCAGATTTGCAAAATCAAACAGAAGTAACTACAATACATACAATATAATAGAAGTACCTAATAATACATATGTAAGTAAAATTCTTCCTATAATACATTACTGTGAAACACAAATTATCCTTTTGGAGTTAAAATTAAAAAACAAGCATTTTTATCAAATGTTTCGATGATAAAATTTGTAATAAAAAGATTAATCTAAATTTTCTAAGTCTTACTCAACATTTAATTTTTTAAGTGGTTCATTTTTTATTGTACTGTTTCTTCAGGAATAGTTTTTGTCGTCTCAGCTATGACTATTTCTATTCATCTATCATTTGACGTGCAATTAAGGCTTTGATCCTTTTTATCCGTAGATGTTGGAAGCATTGGAAAATCTTCTAATTTAATTTCTGTAGTTACCTATGATAAACATATACTAAAAATTAATATTATTTAATTCAATGCATTTAGAAAATATACTTAGTGATCATTGAATTTCTAATCCAGACTTTCGTTCATAAAGTCCCTCAAAAATATATTTAAATACGAACCACTTCAAGAGGACTTATTTTTACTTCAATTCCGTTCTTCCACATGTTTATCAGAGTTTCAAGAGTTTTTTCTCTTAATTGAAATAGATCATTTGAACGCAGAGCTCCTAACTCAGCTAGTGCATTCGTTTTTGAAAGAAGTTGTTTTCGTTTATCTGCAAACGACAGTGGAACCGATGCGATAGATTTTGTTGATACTACTCGATCTGTTTCTTTTTCTCGATAAGCTTTGAAAGCTATGTGAGTTTTTAAGTAGTAGTCTTTTGTCCACCTTTCTAATATTAGAGTCTCACTATAGAGTGGTAATTGCAATTTTTTTCTCAAAGCAAAGATGTGTCGACAAGGTAAGAGCATTGCCACGTAGAATTGGCAGGTACATTTTTTAGTTGTAACCCTTACTGCTGCATACGAGTTTTTTGAGAAGTAGTTGGAATGATCATCAGTGGGAGCTATTGTTTCCTTCGCTGAACATTCAATTTCGTTTAAAACAAATTTGGCACTCTGTGAAGTCAAGAAGTTGTGGAATTTATACTCATCGCTTTCTTCCGGAAATTTGTTATATAATGGTTTTTGCATTGAGTGAATTGCAGAGTGTTCTTTTCTATTATCTAGAAGATAAATGGTCTCGAATAAGTTGTCAATGAATGTTTCTAGATCACTGTCCTTATCTCCCGCTGATTGAATTACACCGTTTGTTTTTTCTAGTCTTTTGATCGTATTATTCATAAAATTAAATTTTATAAAATTTTCGTTTACATTCCATTCATCTCGGCAATTCTTCCAATTCTCATCATAGTAGGCAACAACAGATTTTGGAACAGATTCTCGGAATTCATCCTCTAGTATTTTAAACACCGCATCCGTTCGCGCGCCAGCCAACTGCTCTATATAGTCTAAGCTGAGCGCTATTTCAGAATTTTTTATACTCAGTTTTTCTTTCACGATGTCACGTCGAAATGTTCGCAATACGTGAAAGATACAACTAATGAGAGAGATATGAGGGTATATTTCACGAATGACTTTTTTTTCCGTCATGTCCTTATCTGTAATAATCCATTTTAACCTAGATGCAGTTATTGGATTCTCTTGTTTAAATATACGAAACAGCCATGAAAGACTTTCTTTATCTTCAGAAACCAATAAGCCAATGCCGACAATGTTACTTTGACAGATACCGTCTTCTGTTAACATGATGTACAGAGGGAGGTCTACATTATTCTTTTTGTCTGTTGTATCATCACATGCCAGAAATTCTGGATACGCCGAGACAATCGATTTCATGTTTTCGTTTTGTATGAAGAGACCTTTAAAATTTCCTTTCTCATCTCGGTACAGACTAACGTTCCCACCTGAAAAAATGTGTGTTTCAAATAATCGGTGTGGATAGACCCCTGACAGAATGACCTCCCGGATGGAAATTTTTTTTATGACAAACTACAATGATTGTAGAACAATGATGAAAATTTACATCAAAACTAATCACAATGCATAGAAAATATAAATTTGTAGAAGTATAGAAATATAAAAACAAGAGATCAAGGACATTTTATTACAAATTTTATGCAAAAATAGTGATAATTATTTACTTTCATTTGGAATCAACGAATCAATGATTGTCCAGTTTTATACTAAAATGGTAATGGTGCGTGACCAGATAAAAAACATGTGGCACAGAATTTGATGTAACTTTCGAAATCCTTAACTCTAGAATATTGAACTTTTTGCTTGATTATTATATTTTTCAATTTAGTAAATTTTTTAATATTATATATCAGTTTGTCATTTTAAATTTGTATTTTGGGACAGATGCGTTAAAATATATTTAGCGAACTTTTTTACTTATAATTTCTAAATGAAGTCCAAAATATCGAAACTTGACTAAATTTTCGTTTTTAATACTTTTCTCAGGGCATTTCAAATTTCTAAGGTCAATTATGAATGAATACAATTTTCTACGCAAAAATAAAAAAATCTACACTTATGCATCGAAATAGGAGAAGTCCCAGGTGATTGGAAAAAAGCGATAATCATACCAATATATAAAAGAAAGGGA
>JAWWLR010000158.1:69214849-69228804 GCA_035041075.1 Acraspis erinacei | reverse complement strand
TACCTTCAAGTAATATAATTATATTAATTACCGTTAATTGCACCACTCGTGATTTTTAAATGTATTTTCTAACATTGTAAACGGTACAGTTAATCCTGAACGTTAGTCCGAATTTCGACTACGAAGGTGTGTCCTAAACTTTCAGATTAGTTTCGAACTTATCCGACTGACTCGATCGTGTCACAAATCTCAAAAGGAATGAAAACGTAAAGGTCAAAGTCAAAACCATAATTATGAATATCCACGAACGCCTATCAATGACTGGGAATCAATGAAAGAGTAAAAACCGAGTGCAAATGAGAAAAATAACGAAATAAACGGGACTAGCTGAAGAGATAAGTGCAAAATGGAACTCGATAATCGCTAAAACGATGTCGTTTCGGAGAAAAGAGAGCTGTGCTTTGGATAATGGTACACGGGATTCTCCTCTTCTTTTAGGCTGTTGACAAAATAGAATTAATTTTTAATCAGAATACAAACTTTCTGCAGAAAACACGAACAAACTCAAAGTACTCGTTTCTATACCTCTGATAAAAATGCAGTTGAAGCTCTTTTAACCAGAAGCGAAGAAATTAGCTCAGAAGACTTTCTTTCTCGAGCAATCGTTAGAAAACGAATTCGTATTGACTGCTTGACAAAGGGGTCTCGTTCCTTTACTTTTCTTTGTTTTCTTTTCGTTTTGTTTCTTTTTCTTTTATATTGAGGAACTGTTGCTATTTGCGGTGTGAGGTTGAACTAAAAAGACGCCACGAAAAGGAAGCATAAACAAATATTAAACCTAAAGCGAACCAAGTCTCCACACAATGCCTCTACTTTACAACGAATACATCGAGAGGATTTAACTTATTACACTATTTAATTGCAGGCTGTATTTAGGATTTCAAGAAGTGATGGCATTTTTGAATACTCACAAACACTCGTCTGGGCCAAGATATTATGTTCTGGTGGAGATATTATTTCTGAAGTGTCAGTCCTCCATTTTTTACTACCATTATTATTCTTTTTCTGGATTACTATTTTTTTTTATTAGCGAAACGCAGGTTGAATTCAGCGAATATAATAAGAGTTCATTTTTCCCTCGAGGGTTAACTGATCTAATTTATTGCTTACGTATATATTACCTGCTGAGTCAAGATTTATCTTCCGAAAGTTTTATTCGAGATAAAAGCATCGCGTTAGAATTAAAACAATGTTTGAGAAAATAGTAACAGAGAGAGAGAGAGAGAGAGATATTTAAAAAGAAAGTTATATTTGTTATTTTAATTATAAACTTATCAACTCTCGATTTTCAAAGTATGAAAACTTAGAAGCGACAAAAGTGAAATAGATTCAAAATTGTAATTTCATGAAATAAATGAAAATAATAAAAAAATAATAAAAAAAATTACAATTTTCGATTTTATCTGTTTTCAAACCTTTTACCTTTTCTTGATTTTTTTTGTCTACTGTATTTCTATCAGCAAACAGTTTTGAGACATTCAACGGATTTTTTAGACATAAGTATAAAAAGATCATTTTTAAATACAAGAAAATTACTTTGAAAGGAACGTGCTGTTCTTCCAGTTTTTATTTGCTCATGCATGTCAATTATGAAATGATCTCTTATGGATCAATGTGCATATCAAAATCTGTCAAAAATTAACTGGACTTTTTGGACTCAATGTCCTTTTTATCATGAATTTCGAACGCTTCCAAATTCAAATTATTATGTATTGGCTGCTTCAAGCTTCGAATTACCTAAAAATTGAGACACAATTTGAAGTGATACCATTTTGAACAATTTAAATGTGAAATCGTCTTTTGATAATTAAATTTGAAATTGTACAATTTAAAACGATTATTTATATTAAAAACCTAATTATTTTATATAGTTAGATTTTTTAAATTCGCAATTTTGAATTCGCAGTACAATTTTGAAAATTTTAATCTGAAATTATTCAATTCTGATGGCTTTAGATTTGAAATTATTCAATTAAGGCAACTATGTGGGTTTTCACGTGATTTTTTTCATTTATTTCGAAATCAACCCTAATTATGGGTCCTTTGTATCAGCAATTTCAATTTTAATAGTTTCCATTTTAAATTTCTAATGTCTGAACGTCTTTAACTTAAACTTGCTCAGTTATGACGATTATTTAAATCAGATAATTTCAGTTTCAAATCATTATGCTTTCACAGCTTTAAGCTTGAATTTTCCAAAATCTTTACATTCAATCTAAAATGGTACCATTTTCAACGAACTCGTCTTGTGATATTTGAACTTTAAATTAAACTTTAAATTATCAAAATGATTAAAGTTCAAAAGTTTTTAATTTAAAACTGTCTAATTTTGAAAATTTGAATATAAAATTAGCCAATTATGCGGATTAATGCAATTATATGATTTTTCACGTGATTTTCTTTTACTGAGAGTGTACTTAATCCGTTTACTATAGGGGAAAATCTTGAAAATATGGGATTTTAGGGCCCAAAATTGAATATTAAGTACAATAGGGGATATAGGGACCTATCTGTGAGGCCTGACATAATCTAAAAAATGCTTAAATTCGTAAATTTTCCAGACTCAACTTTAATCCTGAATATATATATACATACACATTTTATTGAGAAAATCCAAGAAGAACGAAATCACTAGTCGCTTTCGATAGCAACCTGAATTGCGCTAATAAAATACTTCATAGTACCATATTTTACGCTACCAATGGTGAAGTCTTCATCGATGATGGGATCCGGTGATTTTTTATTTTTATTTTTTTTTACCAGAAACTGGTAACGAATACTGACCTTTTGGTGATTGCATTCCCAATTTTTTCATGCCTTCCCTGACCTCCTGCAAATCTGTGTCCGAGGCTCGTACGCTATCAGAAACGAATTCGTGACTTGGGGAATCAGCTGTCGTCGAATTCCTCGTTGAAGGATCAACTTCAGTGGTTCCTTGGCCAGTGGTCACTTGAACTGTTTGTCAGACAATACTCACGGCTAACTAGAAGGGTTTTCTAATTCTTCATACTATTTACCGATTAAGGACCAAGCATTCCACATTTAATTTAAATAAATATTTATTCAATGTCATTTGAACTCATTCATTTGAACCCAGTTTCTAATTTCCAATAGATTCTCATTTTTAGTTTTTCCAAATTTCCTCTCAGCTGAAAGATGCCAAATTTGAAAGTTCTAATCTCAGTCTAGTTACCTTTTTACTTCCCTCCCTGTTAATGTCACGGAATTCTTTGGGGCTTTTTCACCAAAAAAGTACAAGATGAAACATTTATTTTCACATTTAGAAAAGAAGAAAAAATCTTTTTATAAGAAATTATATAGTTTTTAAATAATGTTACATTATTTTTTAATGATAAAATGTGTTAAATAAACAATTTCATGTGTTTTGAATCGTTCTCATAAGTAAGAATATTTCGTTTTCTAAAAATGCCATTATTAATAATAAAATCGTAAAACTTTTAAGTATACTTCAGTGTTTCTGTACAAGCTTTGTTATATCATCCTTACTGTAATTAATATTTGAATGTAAAATGGAAATAACAGGCTTCAATGCCTTGATTAAAAAAAAATATATATAAAATCTTGAAATCCTTTGAAATTTGTTAGAAATACCTTGAAATACAATGTAATTTATCCCCTAAAGTTCTCTAGCAATTCGTTAAAAAAATCTTTAGAAACCGTCAAAATACATTAAAGTGTGTAGAAATCATTTGGAATCCCATTAGTGTAAATCATACTAAAATTATTCCTTAAATTTCTGTGAAAAAAAAGTTTCAATAAGATAACAATATTTTATAATATTAAAAACATATTTTTTTAGAAATTGTTGATGTAGGTTGTTCATCGACGTTCAAATCTTTCTAGTCTCTCTTGAGTAGGAAACAAAAAAAAAAACAAAAAACACGTCAATATGCCAAGTAATTGGTATAAATTTCAATAAGGTTAGTAATAACATTATTACACTACTTCTGATTAATTGAAATGCATTTTTAAAAGACATCAAATTTGGATACTTATATTTTTAAATCCTTAATTCAAAATTTTCAATTTCCGTACACTAATTTATTGATTATTGATGAAAGAATTAGGCTTTTAAATGTTAAACTGCGTACCTACAAGACATCATGTACTTTTTACAGATTGAATAAAATTCACTGATGAGGGCCACCATTGTGTGCCGAAACGTTTGAAACAACTTAATTAGTTTCAATTCTCCTGACCCTAAAGCCAACAACCTACATCAACAATTTCTAAAAAATTTTATTATCGAGGGTCAATAAAATTCCCCCAGCGATTCTTATTGATTTTTTTGGTTTCTGTTTAGGCAATTATTTTTTTTGTGCATTTTTTCGCATTTGATAATTTGAAAATACGGCAAATCAATATCATCCCGAGAAAATGTCATTAGTAATTGTTCACATGATTAGTATTAATTATTCATTCATTTATCAACAGTCCTAGGGTCTATGATTTTGCCAGTGATGATAGCTACTATAAAGAGTAAAATTATTGTACCGAACAATTTGTATTAGGAAAATTCTTTATAATTGCACTATTTTCATGTCGTTATAATTAAATTTTATATCCTCACTGCTGAAGAAATTAAGAACTAAAAGCATATACTTAATGCTTTATTTAATTTTCTTCTAAAAATCTACAACTTTGTAACACCACAAAAAATATTTTTCTCATCCTAATACAAGACTAATTTTTGAACAATAATGTTAAAATCCAGTTTATGGAAAAACGACAAAAGTTTCAATAAAATGTTTAATAACAACATTTTTTTTAACGAATGCGCATTTTTTTAAACAAGACGATGAAACTACATCTATTTTAATACCAATGCATGTTA
Source organism: Acraspis erinacei (assembly GCA_035041075.1). Taxonomy (NCBI): domain Eukaryota; kingdom Metazoa; phylum Arthropoda; class Insecta; order Hymenoptera; family Cynipidae; genus Acraspis; species Acraspis erinacei. Next base: position 69,223,949 of record JAWWLR010000158.1, on the reverse strand, counting down.
TGAATTATAATAATATGCATATATGGGAATGATATACAATTTCAGGGATAAACTCGAGTTCGAAGCACGAGACACGTGATGAAAATGTGTTATTTAAAGCCGAAGGAGCTTTAACAAAAGAGAATTCACAATCACCAAATGACTATCGTCGATGCTTTGGCCTGTAGTTTTAAAAAGCCTGTGAACAAAAACCGAGTGCGTAGCGCGAAACACGAGAACCAACAGTCGCGCGCTCAAACTTGCGAGCGAAGCGAGCTGCGCGTGCGATGAGAATGTGCCCACGAAACGGGTAGATTTTTTAAAAATCATTTTTTACCGCTTCAATAACCCGAATTCGCAAATTCCAGAAATTAGTCAATTGTCCAATTTTAAAATTCCCAAAAAATAGTAAATTGTCGAAATATGAAATCCTCGAAAGTAGTAAGTTGCCGAAATTTCAAATTCCGGTAAAATAGTAAATTGTCGATTTTCAAATTTATGCCGAAAGATATTTAATATTATGTATAATATTTAATATTTTCGGTAGTTTTATTTTCTTTTGGGAATTTAAATTTTTACGAAAAATTTCTGCTTTGGAAATTATTATTTTCGTTATTTTTCATTCCGTTCTCTCGAAACCTAACAAGATTTTTCAATCAAACTTTTTAGACGTGGGCGTGGGCAAAAAATATAACTCACTTTTGCTCCGAGTCTTTTTTTTAGTGCTCTTTGACTATCAGCCTTTCTAGTTTTTACTGATTAATAGTTTTGAAAAATGGTTCTTAACAATAATAAATGTTGATTGTCATTGGAATGCTCCATTTGTTAATTAAGTTTATTGAAATATGCATGAGTTTTTCTTAAACGACTAAATATGATAAATGCGTATCATTGCTGAGAAATTTTAGGTCCATTCCGTAGGGAAACCTTTATTTATAACATCATAAATACCTGCTGTGAATAACTGTTTATAAAAATTGTTTAGAAAATACAAAATTATTTAATAAGTTGTATTAATTTAATATAAAAACTCCTTTTGTCTATAAATTATTCAGATTAAATGCGAATCAAGTTACGAATCGCAACCGATCCCAGGGAAACCATTTGCATGCAATATTGTTATACACAAAGATTAGGTTAAAGATTTTGCATATTAAAATTTATTTAATTTTGTTTAAAAAATAATAATTTTGGTACTGATCCAATAAGAAATAAATGTAATTAAAAATGTATAATTTGAATCATTTACAGTATTAAATAACCAACCGATTGCTTATAAATTAATCAATAATTATCACTGATTAAAAAACATATAATATTAATTTTCCAATCCAACTTTTGAGGCATCAATTAATTTGCGTGAGCCATTATGGAGATAAATCCTTTAATTTTATTCATTCTCAATCATGCGGGTGCGATCGAAACAAAAATATCATCTTAGTCAAAAACGAATCAGAAGTCCAGTTACAGTTGAACCGAATGTGTTATGAATGTGCGGGAAAAAATGGGCTCTATTTTTCTTGGAGGAAAAACGAATTAAAGCCATACGCTACGAGGAAAAACAAGTTAAGTTTTTAACTCGTTTTTGCTCGTAGCGCGTGACCTAATCCGTTTTTCCACTAAGAAAAAGTAAACCCACTTTTGCTTCGACTTCTTTTTTAGTCCGCTATTGCTATCAGCCCCTCATATCCTGAAAGCACAACGTCGTTTTTTACAATACGGTTTTATTTGATTTTGTAAGAACTTCAAAAATAAAGAAAAGAAAAATTAAATGAAACTGGAAGATTCTAAGTATAGTAAGAAAGTAACTTACTTTTTTTTTACTCAGGCGATGGCAAGCACGATAAAGAATCGAAGGAAGATCGTAGGAAGCGAAGAAAGTCGAGGTGGGGAGGTAGCGAACATGACAAAACTTTTATTCCCGGAATGCCAACAGTTTTACCAACAAATCTCACCCCGGATCAGGAGAAGGCATACCTCTGTAAGTACAACTCTATTAAGCTTCCCTAACCTTTAAGTTAAACCATGAGCTGTTTAATTCTCACAAGACAGGGTGTATAATTTGTCAATTTTATTTATGTGTATAATTTATTAAAATCCGATTCATAGAGTAGATGACAATAAAGATGTAAGTATGTATTTCTAATTTCTAATTTTAAAAAGCGATGCCCACCAAAGGTAAGAAAATCGATCGTTAGAACGATCTAAAATTGCAGAAGAAAATTCTTTAAATTTTTCCGGAAATTTTAAGCTCGTTCTTAAAAAGCGTTAATCATTTTTTTCTTTAATTTCGCTACTCTCGAATGGGAAAAAAACAGAAACTTATATTGTTTACAATGTATACTACTATAACAAATTGGCATCATCTAACTGTTGGGGTTTCCGCCCCCTCTAACCCGTTGGTTTACAGTTCAGCTGCAGATTGAGGAAATCAGCAGGAAACTACGCACCGGAGATCTTGGAATACCACTTAACCCTGAGGAAAGGTTTGAACGAAACTTACGTACCAAAAATGACTAAACATATCCACAAATTCTACCTATCTACTGACCATTCAGCAGTCCTCAGCTCAAGGGCTTAAGATTTCTAAATGGCTACGTCTAACTTAGTGGAATATCGATGATCTGAATGAGGCGGCTTTTATCCAAGCCGCTCCACATCACAGAAGCTGAATTTTGATAATATTGGTTTGACCTAATCAATTTCTTTTACTAATTCACATTCGTTAATCACTGCTACTCAGTTCTGAGCTTAAATCAAGATATAGAAAGTTTAAAAGGCGCTAAATTGGTAGGGTCATTTTTATTAGGGAAGTTAAAAAAAAAAGAATAGCAGTGTTTGACAAGCGATAGCTGTTTTTGCCCTAATGTTTATCACAATATAGTTTTCTCGATCAAACTCGCGTGAGCTTAAGAAAAAAACAAGACCAAGGTTGTTGTCAAACTTGGCGTTTAAATGGAAAGAAGTTTATGGTGAAACTTGGCAAGCTTGACTTCATTTGTCCCGAGTGACATCAGCTCTCAAAATAATTTCACAATTTCGAACATGTTTCGAGCCACAAATTAAAAAGAAGTAGGCATACAATATTTTCAGTTATATTTCAACTGTAAATTGTCCTGACTCTGTAATATCGGCTACACTTTCGTCGCCCCTAGGCAGAACTCATCACCCTCCCACTAATGATAAATTTACCGCGCATAATTACAGGGGAATAGATTAAATCTTAATATTAATCTTATTTTTGTATAGATTCGATCTAACGTTACTTTCAGGTACTTCTTGAAACGATCTTAATGATTATAATGTCAATTTAATGAAACGATTTACTCCAATAGGTTTAACCCGTTCAGTTTTAGCTGGACTCTATTCTGTACCGTTGTGTTTTATTTAGTATTATATACAGATATTATTGACTAATCAAAAGAAATTATTGTTTCCTAATAATCACAGGGTTTATCTCTTAGCAGCTGTCATCATTCCCAATTCTACCGTGTACAAATGTGCAGCCTTCGAGTGGTTACCTTCAATAAATTAATAAATAAATAAATTACTCTGTGCCTTACAGCAGAAGCAATTTGTTACTTTGTGAGACAAAGGCAAAGTTTGAGAATAACAACCTCCATTTTCAGAATTGGTTTTCACAAGCACAGAGATATACTCTTACGTGGCCGTGATATAAATATTATTTTCAAAAAGACACAGGCACCCCAAATCATAGATAATTAGACGTTAATAACTAATCATTATTATTAATCAGACGTTAATAATTACTATTTTCCGCACAAAAGAAATATGCTGCTCATATAAGGAACCAATAACTGCTTCTATTTTCTACTCTTAACGTGACTCGATTCAGTATTTCAGTTTTCGATATCGCTTATAAGAAAAGTTGAAGGAATTGATTCAACAGCAATTAAAAGTGTTGAATATTGTTTGGTTATACACATAAATATTAGTTTTTTATTTGAAGATAATATATTTTCCAATCTAGTCGTTGAACGCGCAAAAGTTCCAATTTGATAAACTTGATCGAATTACACTGGGAATCCCATTGAAGTAACTCCCATTAAAATTTTTCCTAGAATTCGAGCCCGCGGCATTTTGGTAATGCGGGGACCATGGGGTCGAGAGAGAGATGCTGTGCTCAATCTTGCGTGACAAACAGTATGAGATGCGTTAGTTGCGTAAGCTGTTAGCCTACGTATAAATCCAACAGAAATGGTTCACGCAGTCCTGAATGTTTGCGTAAGCGAAGGCCATTCAGTAACATGCCCGAAAATGCACTTAAATGGGATTTCCAGTGTATACAATTACGACACTGAGCTTTCTTTTTAAAGTTTGGTGATTTATTTTCTGACTGTAGAATTGGCAAAACTATTTAGAGGAAGGTTCATAATATAATGATTGTGAAATAAACGATGTCTTCTTTTGGGTGGGTATTTTTTATTGTTTTGCCAACTCTGCTGTCGAATCACAGACATTATAGAATCAGATTGCTTGTACGCTAGTAACATCTTTGTACTAGCGGCTTATCGTAATACTCGTATATTTTTTTTTGCAGATCACCATCTCCTGAGCCGATATACAGCAGCGATGGCAAACGGTTAAACACGAGAGAATACCGCACAAGACGTAAACTGGAAGAAGAGCGTCATAATCTTATCCAGAGCATATTAAAAATCAATCCGGACTTTAAGCCTCCACCAGATTACAAGTAAGTTTAGTGTTAATTTAATTTTTCAAAGGTTTCAATTCGTGAATTAAGAAAAAAATAATCTTTTTAAATTCGGGTTACATTTCTGTTCAGAATTATAGATGGGTATGTGGTAACTTGGTTGAAAAATATATTTGTAAATTCGAACTGTTATCGAAATTAAAGGATTGCGCAAACAGCACCACTAACTTGAATTTTTGTTGTAATAAATTATTATGCCAGTATGCAATATTAAAAAATTATTATTTAATAAAGATTGGGATTTTTTCTTTGTATATAAAGGATGTCAATAAGGTTGAATCAGTATAAACTGGTTTGGACATAATATTTTATTTAATTAGGTCAGGCAAACTAAAAGTGCACTTGTCCAGAAGTTTCGAAAAAAAGTTGATCGATTTTTTGCGATCTCTTATGTTTAGAATTTTAGGTATCCATTATTGAATTTTGATAATTTTATAACTGTGTTCATATTTCAAATATGCATCATAAAGTAAAGAAGTTATTAATTTACGGATTTAATTAGTTTATAGAACTTTAGAGTTTACAACAAATTCTTTAGCTTTGTATTAATTTTAAAGGTCTTCCATTTTTTGAGTATTAAATGTTTGGGTGGAGTTCCGAAAAGCGGAACGCCATTAGGTTTCTGTTAATGTTAATCAACTTTATTTTAAGAATATTGTTTTTGTATTCTAATCATGTTTGATTCTTTTTCAAAAAATTCCGATTGAAACTTTATAAGCTGTTCTCCATTTAAAATAACTTCAAAATAATAAATTCATAATTAAACGCTTTTGCTCAATTTTAAATTACGTTCAAATATTCGGTTTCGTCTAAAATATTCCTTTTTTAACACACATTTGAAACAATATTTAAGTGTTTACTCAAAGGGAGCAAATATAAATAAAACATTTATAACTGAACAATTAGAAACTGAATTTTCTAAAATAGAATTGTGAAAGTTAAAATTTTAATTGTGTAATTAAAAACATTTTATTTGATAGTGAAATTCCTGAATTTTAACTGAAAGATATATTTAGTAATTTTGAACGGAATCAAAATTAATTTAAAACTGGAAATGATTTCAAATAATTTAAAATAAAATGTACTTTTTTATAAATTTATAATAAAAATTTCAGACGTTTTTTAAGAATTTTGAAAAATTAATTCTTAGAAAATATATAGGAAGATTTAAAAAATTTCAAAAATCTTCAGAAAGGAATCTAGAAAATTACGATGAATTTTGTTATTTTTCAGGTTTTTAAGAATATTTTAGAAAAAATTTGAATTATTTCAAAAAGAGCTTTTGAGACGTTAAAAAAAAGTTGAAAATATTCCGATAAACTTAAAACCAAATCTCGATTTTTGAAGTAGAATGTTGACGTTTTTCAGGAATTTTGTAAGGTTTTAAGAAAATAAAAAAATCAACATGAATGTTTTGGGAAAATAATTTTTTAATTGAAAAAAATAATTTTAAGATAATATTTACAAGTATATATTTTTAAATGTTGATGTTTAAATAACGATTAAAAAACTATCGATTTATGAATACTTAAAGTAAATAAAGTTAGCTTCTAATTTTAAAAGTCTTCAGTTTAAAAAAATTAATTGTTAAATTTTTAATGCTTCTAGCTTAAAATGATATAATTTTGCAAATTAAAAAAATGTAATGATTCTTTATAATGCTTTGTCGTTTTTTAAAAATTAAATGTGAATTAAAGTGTTAATAGCTTCCATTTGATACATGTAGATAATTGCGCGTTTTAGTAAAAAAAAATGGAGTTAAAAATGTTTAAACTTCAATTTTATAGGTTTTACATTTAAGAGTTCCACTTTGAGTGCTTTAATTTGCAGCTAAGTTTTTTATTTTTTAATTCGAATTTTCTAATTTCATTCAACTAGAATCAATGGCTTGTTTAAAAATGGTAAAACTTTAAGTTTAACATATTCTGAATTATTGACTTTAAATTCATTATTTTTTAATGAACCAATTAATTATGATTGCCTTTGTAATGGAAGTTGGAAAATTTGTGTATTACTGATGAAAAATCGATAGTCTCCTAGTTCCGACCATATTACAAATTTTAAGCAACTAAATATATCATGTCTATTTTTTCATAAATGACTAATTTTATTCTCATTTAATATTTCAGGCCTCCGATTATACGCGTACATGATAAGGTAATGATTCCTCAAGAAGAACATCCAGACATCAATTTTGTTGGTTTGTTGATTGGACCACGCGGAAATACTCTAAAATGTACGCATAATTATTTTAATTTAAACACTCGACTCTCTGTGAATCAAACTTTCCATTAATCATTGTTTTTGTTTCCTTCTTTTTCAGCAATGGAGAAGGAAACTGGTGCCAAAATCATAATTCGTGGAAAGGGAAGTGTAAAAGAGGGCAAGGTTGGCAGAAAGGACGGGCAACCTTTGCCGGGTGAAGATGAACCTCTGCACGCATACATTACTGCGAATAATTTAGACGCCGTAAAGAAAGCAGTAGAAAGAGTGAGAACTTTTTTTCTTTACTTTATTAAAATATGCGATAAAATCAGCTATCTTCTTTCATTTCAATTCCAACGAATAAATTATTTTCCATAGATCCACGAAATTATTCGACAAGGCGTGGAAGTTCCTGAAGGTCAAAATGACTTGCGACGTAATCAGTTGAGAGAATTGGCCTTACTGAATGGAACATTACGAGAAAATGATGGACCACGCTGCACAAACTGTGGCGCTTCCGATCACAAATCATGGCTGGTAGGAGCTAATTTTTATCAATCAATAATGCTATATTTACACTTTAGATTCACTGAGATTTCAATTGATAATGAATTTAACTTTATTGTCTACAGTGTCCCGATAAACCAAACGTCACCAACAACATTGTTTGCTCAAGTTGTGGAGGTGCTGGTCATATTGCGAGGGATTGTAGATCCAAAAGACCAGGTATGGGAGGTCCTGCTGCTGCTGGAATGGGAGGAATGGGACAGGCCGCCGGAGACAAAGCAAAAATTGATGAAGAATACATGTCACTAATGGCTGAATTGGGAGAAGGTCCTCCTCCTGATAGATCTAAAACTGCCCAGAGGCAAAACACTGTTCCGAGTACCAACTATCCTGGTCTCTTTGATCGGTAGGTATTTTGTTTTTTAATTTACAGGCCTCCGACACTATTTGCTACTACATATTTTGAAAAAATTACTGTTTTTTTTTATTTCAAAATATTTTTGAATTTTGTTAATTGGCTAATATTTTATGTCCGCCATCTCAACGAATCAAAGCATACTGAAAAATGGTCTCAATGGCTGATTAGGGGCCGCTCATAAATTACGCATACATTTTTTCTATCGATTAAAACCGCGTACCCCTTTGGCTATATTCCGTAAGCTTTGCTTCCCCTCTATATTATTTAAATGTTTGAAACTTAGATTTTTTGTGAATTTATTTAGGGGTCCCCCAAAAATCACGTTAAAAAATTTTGTCATGGGTCGTAAAATGTGACTGTTACTTACGAATTGGCAAATCAGTTTAAGTTTCAACCAAAATTTGAATTTTCAACGAAAAATAAATTATCAATAAATAAACAATTGAATTGTGCCAGAAAGGTCGAATTTTCAACAAAAAATTTGGACCCTCGACCAAAATAGATTCCAAGTAGTTAAATTTTTAACCAAAAATATTAATTTTCAACACAGAATAATAATTTTTCATCAATAAAGATAAATTCTTAAAAAAATACAGAAATTTAAAAAAAATAGTTGGATTGATAACTAAGATTATAATTATAGTAAAAAAAAGTTGTGATACTAACGTGATACTGAAGTTTCATCTTATGTTCTTATATATACTCTCTACGATGCCTGTGATTAGTCAGAGGGCTCCACCGCAGAAACTGGTGGGGAAAGGTCAATTTTTAACCAAATACGTAAATTTTCAACCAAGAAAATTAATTTTTAACAAATTACATCAATTTTCAACTAAAAATTGTGAACAATGCATTTCTTCATGTTAGTCCAAATTTAATCTTATTAATTTTTAGTGCATATTTTTTTCTTTCTGAGCATTTTAAATAATTAATTGGATTAATTTTTAACCAAAATCGGAGTAGATAAATTTTAACTTAAGTGGATTAATTTTTAACAAAAACCAAAAAAAAAAAATGTGGTACTTAACATTGTAATTTTGTACCAAATAGATGAATTTTCCAGCCAAAAAGGCTATTTTCTATAAAATAGTTGAATTTTCAACAAAAAAGTGAATTTTGAACCAATCAGTTGAATTCTCAACAAACTAGGTTAATTTTCAGTTAAAGAATTAATTTTTAACCAAAAGACAAAAAACTATTTTCAACTGCAATTTAACCGCCGCATCGTAGAACGGGATATAAAATATTTTTCGAGG
>JAWWLR010000158.1:69203982-69214570 GCA_035041075.1 Acraspis erinacei | reverse complement strand
AAGCGACCAGGGGCCCTCACACTCCTCGAAAAATATTTTATATCCCGTTCTACGATGCGGCGGTTCAATTATGAATCTTGAACCAAACAAATTAAATTTGAAGAAAGTACTTCAACTTTTAACCAAGGTGTTGAATTTTCAACTTAAAAAAGAATTTTCAACGACAAAAGTAATGGTTGATATTTCAACAAAAAAGGGTTTAATTAAAAATATCAAACAGTTGCATTTTTAACCGAGAAATTATTTCTGTACTAAAAAAGAAGAATTTTCAACAAACTACATCAGTTTTCAACCAAATAGTGCAAGTTTCTACCAAATTGTTGAATTTTCGTCAACAAAATTGAATTTTCAACAAGAAAGTGAATTTTCAACTGAAACAGATTATTTTTTAGCCAGCCAGTTGCATTTTTAACCAAAAAAGGTAAAATTTCTACAGAAAGAAATGAATGTAAAAACCAAAGAGATGCATTTTCAACAAAGCTGTTGAATTTTCAACGAAATAGTATGACTAACATTTTGGAATATTCAAACAAATAATCCAGTTTTGAACCAAATAAAAAAAGGTCATCCAAAAAGGTAAATAAATTCTTAACCAAAAATTTAATAGACTTTTCAACCGAAAATAATGAACTTTCGTCCAAAAATACATTAAAACTCTGATATCGTTGAGACAAAATCTGAACAGATCCTTTTCGCGAGAAAACCAACTTTTTGTTCAGTCAAAAGTATCAATAATCAGTTTTTTAAGAATATCTCCTCAGGGATGTATTTTATCACAAAATTTGTTGTTACATGATTTGTATAGAATTAAATTATCTTTCGAGCGCACCCCCCGTAGCTTTAAAAAAATACTCATTGGTTACAGAGAATATCTCCTAAAATATGTATATTTTCACTAAATTACTTTACATATGGTTTGCATAAAATTTGAATACCTTCAAAATGAGCCCAATAACTTTAAAAAATATGCATTGGGTACCGAGATAGAGTGGGTATTAGTGAAGTCAAACAGTGAAAAAATCGGGGTTTCCGAGATACCTCCTCAGGAATGTATTTTATTCATAATGTGATTATTGGTGTTGGTAGAGGACTTAGTTATCTTTAAAATGAGCCCTTGAACATTCGAAAATCTGTAATAGCCATCGAGATAGATCGTTTCGACATGGGCCCTTGTTGATCATTTTTTACGAAAATCGTTGAAGATCAGTTTTTCAACAATGTCTCATGTCTTAAGATGCTGAAAAGAAGTCGAATCAAAATCTGGAAAAGTTTAATTCAAATTTTGCATAAAAAACACACTATTTAAAATATTTGTTATCTCTGAAGTGAGCACAAAATATGGTCGTTATGAGATTTACATACGATACATATGGAGTAGCAGCAATAATTACAAAGAAAGTGTTGCAAGTTTAGAAAATGTTATTTTGTTTTTAATCACAGCAATACATGTTAATTTATCTTGCATTTTGTATAAGAACGGACAATCTTTAAGTTGGACTTCATGTTTTTGTGTGTATTTACTATGGTCGTGTATATTTAAAGCGCTCTTGTTTAGGAGTCCTTTACTGCATCATTATTATTTTGTAAAAATAAATTTATTGTCCCTGAATAATTATATTGTAATTCATATTTTAGACAACAGGCACCGCGAGCTTTGATGGCAGCACCAGCTCATCCTCCACCACAAATGATGCAGGGCGGCCCTATGATGCCTCCACCAGGAATGGCTCCTCCTCCATGGTCTCAAGGCGACATGAACAATATGAACAACATGAATAATATGAATAATATGAACAATATGACTAATATGAATGGGATGAATATGCAGTGGCAACCTCCAGTTGGCATGCCTCCACCACCAGGCGTCATGCAGCCACCACCGCCGCCCCCTGGGTCTAACAATCAAGCAAGCATTCCACCTCTCATGCCTTGGATGGCAGGTACGCTTTACAACTGTATGTCCTTTTTATTTATATCATGTCCCTTCATTTTAGTTTCTTATCTTCATCTTAAGCAAAACTTCTCACTGCATAATTGTTTTTGCTCTATAATATTTCAAAAATTATGCCTACATTCACTAAACAGTCCTATTCATTCTGTAAGTGTCTGAAGAAAATATACAGAGAAAACATGGACGTTAAGCCAAAGAAATTAAAGAGTTTATTAGTAACGCCCGACATACATATATTCACGGTTAAATCAAAATAGTAATGTAAACCCCGAACATTTAGTGGTTGCGGGCAAACATTTATTTCTTTGTGTATGTCATTCAAACAATTAATTAAGAAGAAATCGCATTTAAAAAATATTTCTACTGCAGCAAACTTTCAACAACCGGGAAACAATCAGCCCCCGCCGCCAGGTCAAATGCCGTCTACTCAGATCCCACCTCCAGGGATGGGCATTCCACCGTGGCAACAAAACCAGCAGCAACCAATGCGACCTCCCCCACCAGGAACGGCTCCTCCACCAGGTTACCCAACTTGGCAGCATCAGCAAATGCAAGGTTGGCCACCTGCTGCTCCAGTTCCACCTCCACCACAGCAGCCAACTCCTGGACCACCCGGTATCGATCTAAACTCTTTGCCTACTTTACTCGCTCAACCTCCACCTCCGCCACCCCCGACCAGTTAGTCGATTTGAGATTCTAATTTAAAAAGAAAAACCCTGAAACAATGGGCGAGTAAGTAACGAAGGGAGAGAAAACAATTTAAAGAAAGAATGGCATATGTTGCCTAAAGAGTCAGTCTTGATGTTCAGGTACCTTCTGAAAGATGGTAATGATTAGGTAAAGAAACTAGACGCATATTTAGAGTAGGCAAGAATTACTGTGACCTTACTTTTTACTTTCTCCTTGTTATTTCGACAATGTTCTTTATTATCACACCTTTCAGCCTGTTCTGCAATCGAAGCAATTCTCACAATTTGTAGTTTTAGTACAAAAAAATATTGATTCCTCTCGAGAGAAAGTAAACACAGCAAGTTTCATCAAGTTGATTTAGACAATAAAATGACTTGTTAAATAGTAAAACCAGTCTCGGAATTCTTTATTGCATTTTTATAAACTGCGCATCAAATTTTGACTGGTTTAAATAACTGGAAATGATTTTCAAAAAATCTTTTAAAAAGGCCAGTTTTCTTGGCTTAATTATGAATTTATGACACTCCACGAAATGGAATTTTATCGATTAAGGCATTCGATTTGCCTTGTTTTTACAATTATTTTTTATCCTCAGTTTAATAAAAAATCAATTTTTTAGTATAAATGAGCAATCGAGTCTCACGCACATTATATGACTTTTGCCTGCACTCTTCACTTTAATACACTATCCTTGATGTTCACTTATTCTTTGTATTTAGGCAGCGAGAATTGATCTCTAAAACGAATAATTGCAGACAATATTTTAAAAGCTTTTCTTCTGGATTATAGGTAATGCCAGTCGTGGTATCAAGTCGATCTATATTTTTTTGAACGTGTTGGTAAAATTGTAATATTTATAATTCTTGAGGATATCTTAAATACAGTTTCCACCAAAAATAACTTGTCTTATGTTTCTATTGGAAATTCGAAATGTAGTTTAAAATTGTAAAAAATATAATTTTTGTAATACATGTTCGGAAGGTTCGATTTTCGAGGCATGTATAGCAGAGCGGAAAGTGGCCGATTTTGGAACCGTTGGAAACATTGACTTTTCTTAATCGGTGAGTTTCAAAAAATGCTTTTCAGTCCTGCCCGAATCCCAGATTCGGACCGGAAAGTTTCGAGAAACTCAACTATAAGTTACATTTTTACTTGTGAAATTACGAAAATATATGTAAGTTGCTGTGTCGCTTCTCGGAACTTTCCGGCTCAAATGGCAACATAACCCCACAATTGGTTTTAGTTTTATATTTGTTTTTATTACTCTTGAAATCAAACATTCCCTGCATTTGTTATAAAAGAGAAAGAATACGTGAAAGCGTTGCGGAAAGTGCAGTTTTGACTCTGTTGTATTGCATCACTCGTCAAGGACTGCCTACTCTCCGCCCTTGTCACACAATATATTAATAACCGGATCATGTAGGGTTGCCACCGGGCCGGGATATTTATTCTGAAATAGAGGACAAGGGTTAACGCATGGGGAAAAAGGAGGATGAGAAAAGCCGACAGCTCAGAAAGAAAGCTGGTAACCCTATCATGTAATAATTATTAGTATTAACTTGTGCAAAATTAGCTTGAAAAAAGTTTATCCTAGACTCTTTATGTAATATGTACGTTTATTATTAGATAATAAAGGTAATAAGAGCAATTGTATGACTTTACCATTCTTACCTGTGTGAGTAGTGACTTTAGCCACGTTATATTATTACCATTTTATTAAGAAACTACAGTTGCCGAATTTAAATTTATTGAATTTATTATTGAGGTCATAATGAAATAAGAAACGAACCTTAACTACATAACTACCTGTGCTTCGCATTTTTGATATGTTTAAATTTGGAAGTAGAGTAAGCACGTTCTCCAGCAAAAAATCCAGATCACCTCTTGTACATGTAGGTAATAAGTAAATAAGTTCGGGCGCCTCATGCATGAAAGATCCCGGCAAAAATTAAACATTCTCGGCATATAAATAATAGTAATTTCATGACTAAAAAGTTAATGAACCAGCTCTACTTTGCCGATAAGTTCACTCAGTTTCTCTCAAACCTCGCTGAAATCACTTTTCAACTCAATCTGAACCGTTCATTGACTATGTCACTCAATCTGACACACTTCATCAAGTTCTTCAAGAAATCTTGGGAACTTATCATTCCACTTTACTGATCAAGGGATGGAGAACTGGAGAGCATCTATCCAATTTGACAGAAGACGCCATTTTTGTTTCCGTTTTTTGCATTTTCAAGGTACGTTTTACTTCCTTATTATCTCTTCCCGAGTTCTCTTTACTCTTTACTCCTGAGTTCTCTTTAATCTGTGTCCATATCGTCGAGTTCCGTAGAAATTCCAGAGTTGAAGTCTTGAATTAGACCATTCGAGAATCAAACGTCTCAAGTCAAATCATTTCCTAACTCTACTCCTATTTATTTGCATTGGTAAATGTAAAAAAACAATTATTATGTGTGCAATATAATGAAGAATGATCACTGATTCAGTTTGGCCTTTCCTGTTCCCTTGTCCAGAGCCTTCGGCTCTTTAAATGATTCAGGAGAGTTTTCAATAGGGTTGTTTCCAAAGTCAGACATCATTTTTTCAATAAATGGATCATATCGTATATAGTCAGTGATTCTCAAATATCTTTTTCTGCGCTGATGTTTTGTTTTGGTTATGTGCACATATCGAAAATATAAGGTAAATTCACCCATTCGCGTCCAAACCTGAGCATAACCTCTGAAGAGCGGACGCAAGTAGGGTCCTACAAATTCTGTCCCTATTTGCGATCGAACCGGACGCAAAATGTTGCTGTCGCATCAAGTACCAGTTTGCGTCCTGACGCAAATAGGGGCAACAAGGTGGATGCAAATACATCCAAAAGCGAATCAGGCGGACGCAAATACGTACAATGACATCTTTGCGTTATTTTCAGATTTTCCGGTGCAATTTGTATTCGAGATGGATTACACTTTTTATTGGTCCTAAATTCTGTCGGAACCCATACACGGACGCAAATAGGTTCATTTACCTTAATATGTTTTAAAACTAGTTATTTAAATACTTCCAATTATAAAGATTTAGTTTGGACGCGATGTTCCAATTATTTTAATGATTTTCAGGACCATCAAATTGCACAAATTGGATTTTCCTATGCAATATCTGTATTAATAAGAATAATAATGGTTAATAATATATAAAAATGTTTGTTGTCTGCATGGTTGGAACAACTGCTTTTTATTAGTAGAGATGAAATGAGATTTTACAACTATTTCAATGTTAAAACTAACTAAACAGTTTCGTGCGGCAATGAGCCAGCGCTATTAGTACTCCTACGAAGTTCATTTTAGGAATGATAGCATTCAGATGAACAAAAACTAAAAGTAGTCAAATTTACGAGCAGTATATTTTGTAAAATATAAATGTAGTAAGGGTTACATGGTTTGTTCCTTATTAACATTGGTAGAATTAAACCTGAGCAGTGCCACTTTACGAGACTTTGAGTGACAAGCACAACTGACAGACATGAAAATTAATATCTACCATCGAAAGGCCTTGCGACAACAAGCAAAGGCGTTTAACGCGGTGGAAATGTAATGCAGATTAAAATCTTAAATTAAATTTTAAAAATTAAACAAAAAATGGAGCATTTAAAAATTACTTGCGCTTTTTCAATTTGCATATACCTTTTGGTCATTCTTTTTATGATTTTTTCATAATTGCTATTAAAGCCAAGGATTTCTGAAGATTATGTAGCATCCGTTTGGATAAGCATGTTACGAAATTGAAATGTTGCACTTTGATTTATGATATTTAAAATATTTTAAAAAGTATCACATTTTGTCAAAATTATCTTTAAACTTTTTTCTCTAAATAATCACTTTCACTAATTAGCAAAAAGAAGCATGAATTGTTAAATTTGAATCTTGCATGAAGATTTGACTGATATTTAAAAAATTACAAATGAAATAATAGAAATACTATTCAACGATTATTGTTATTTATTCACATTTTTATTGGTGAAAAAGGATTCATTAATATCCTCAACTAGTTTAAACCTGATGACAGATTTTCTACATTCAACAAAAATCGAAATAAAAACGAGAAACAGTTATCACAGTTACCCTAAGTCTCATTTTTAACTTTCCTGTAATTATTTTGAGATGAAATTCTATTTAATTTGACTAGGGTAGCGTCATACAAATTTTTTCGAAGAGCATGAACACACTTAGTTATATCAACTGTCTAAATAATTTTTACTTTTTTATTTTGAAGCAGTAACTTATAGTACTCGTTATCTTGGCGGCGAAAGCAACTTCGATTGTTAATTAGTTTCACAAGACTTCTGAAAGTTTTAATAAAGTTGACAACGTTACCAAATCCAGGTCTGTTATTAATTTCGTATATTTTAGCATTTCATATTTTTATAACCTTCCATTGATACTTTTATCTACAGTTTAAAATAGGTTCAAATATTTTCATCAGGACGTCAGTTGTTTACCACTATCTAATAAACATACAAACCTGTGTGGTACTTATTGTGTTAAATACATAACATATAAATCTACTTCCCTCTTCCACTGTTATCTTATAAATTTGAAGAATAAATAAAGGTAGATAATCACATACTGGTTACATAGCCAACAATATATTATATAATAAAAATCTTTCAGTTCACAGTTCTCCGTTCCCAGTCATTAACCTTAACAGTAAACTATGAAGATCTCCATTGGCTCCGCGTTCCTTATACTCATGGTTTTTCTTAATTCTGCTCGTAAGTGCAATATCTAATATCGATACAAAAGAAGGAGTATTAGACTTTCTTTATACTTGATTAACATGAAAAAGTTTTCTTCATGTTTCGTAGAACTAGTACAATAATTTTGCCAAAACTGGCGATTTGTGGCCAGTAACAGCAATTTAATATCACTGGCTTTATATTTAAATCTTTGCAACTTTCAATGTTTTGTCTTAGCTTAGAAACAATTATACAGACAGCGTATATTCTATATTTTATTGCTAGTGCTATAAATAAATTGGGACTTCAATTCTAGGACGGGTTCGGTTTTGACCTTCAACTCATATAGGGTTTTTAAGAACGTAAACACCAGGGCCGTCGAACACTGAGGTGAACTGACGCAATTTTCTAAATTTGAATTACCAGAATTTTTTTTATGATATATTTTTTTATAAGAAATCGGGCGTTACATATTTTACCGATTTCCTTAAGGATGGCATCTTGCGAGTCTCATGCTGGCTAAAGATTTTGTGCGGCCAGGAAAATATTTCACATGAAATCGAATTTTACACATTTTTTCGCAAACAGATCAGAAAAAATGTAGAAATAAGAGTTTAAATACTATGGAAGTTCTAAAAAATGCCTTTTGTTCTTTTGTGATATGTTGCATAGTTTGAGAGAAAAACTAAAATATTATAGTTTGCGAAAAAAAAAATCTATCGGTCTAAAACATCGTTTAGACCGCACAAAAAGGATACGATACAACAACAACAAAAACCATTTATATACAAATAATACTCAGTAGATAATTTTGTTGAAATAAAATTATCGTTTACTTTCCACTAATTCTGATTAAGGGAGTAATGCTTCTTTGTGTGACTTTATTTTACGAGTTTCGTAAACAAGTCGGGAAGATAATTTTATATTAATGTCAATAAAGATAAACCTGATATAACTAATCTGTAGTTTACCACCGCTTTAGCAATAGATTCAATATTTAAAAATCCTGGAAAGAATTTTGAATCTTTTTTTTTCTTCAAGTTACTATCAACCATAATTTATAAAACCTCTGTTCAGAGACCTAAACTGTTTTAATTAGAAGAGTTGTTATTCTGTACGGCTCTGGCATAATAAATTTCTTTATTTGTGGAGTTTTCATCATCAAACGGAACTGATTAGTTATTTGAGATATATGTTTTTTTATATATGTTATATGTTATGTTATATGTTATGTTTTTCTTTAATAAAGGAGATTGGTCAATATACATTACTTCGGAGCCCAGAAAAATTAATATTTTAAATTTTAATTTACATTTATAATTTAATCGTCGGAGATGGCTAATTAAAAAAATTTTGAAAAATGTATGGGTACCATATCTAGTCAGTAACATTCAGTCGTCAGTGATAAAGAACCACCCTCCGTTCACTCTTGTCTAATAAACTTCAAAAATAAGTAAAACTTATTAATCGAATAGTGGTTTTATATGGCCGCGAATATTTTTCAAAAGATTATCAGTGACCGTTTTCAAATCTTTCACAGTAACTGAAAATCTTAAAAAAATGAAGATCATTATTGGCTCTCTATTCTTTTATTTTTCCCTTGATTAGATTCTCAGTTTTCGCTCATTCTATATGTGAGTATAATAAGTGGAATTATTATTAGAAATAAGTATTAGATGTACTTAAAATTTATTGAATACAACACTTTCCCATTTATTTTTCATTAAATAAATTAAATTATTTTGTAATTATTGGTTCTTAAAAATTCGGGACAGCACATTTTTATTTAAGAACATTACTTTCAGTTATTCCAACAATTTTTATTCAAATAATTTATTTTTATTATGCAAGGTACGGCAAAATAACAGCACTATTCCATAGAATCTCTCTGGGGAAATTTTTCACTGCGCCTCTTACCCCCCTTACCTTTTGCCGTACTAGTTTCCACATTTATTTATGGAAAAATAATTTTGTTTCATTTCACAAAATTGTAATGAAAAATGCAATGTTTTACTTTACTGGTTTTATCAAACAAATTTGTCTCTTCTGAGCCCCCTATATATCTTAAGTTATTTGATCAATATATTTGAAGTGAAGTTATCTAGAATAAATCCTTATAAAGTAAAAGTATTGATAAATCCAAAGATAATATCAAAAGTTATACCATCACTCCCTAAATCTGGACTATTAAGATAAAATTATCTCATTCAGATTTAGACAGTATATAATTCTTCGATTAATGTGCTTTATCCAACTATTAATTACTTATTCATAAGTACCAGACTGTACGACCATATATTTGTTCACTATGTACAACTTCAAAAATATGGAATTTCCTCTTTCAGAATTAAGTGAACAGGTCAAGTTCTCATGTTTTTCTTGTGCACGACCCGTATCACCATCAAGGGATGATCTGGCTCTGCAAACCGAAAATCAAGTTCAGCTCATGAGAAACCAACCTTCAGTAGATTTTCAAATACCCATACAAACTGCTCCAGGAAATAATGTGCAAGTACCAAAACTTCAAAAACAACTACCATCCCTGCGCCAAACATCACTTTACCCAGATCATCGTAAATTGCCTTCTTCAGCAAGTCGTAATAGTGAATCTAATAATGACAATAATCATTAACCTTCTAAAATTTAACAAATGTATGGCATATAAGACAATTCTTTATTTAAATATTCAAATAGTACAGCTAAAGTATAACTGAATATATAGCAATGAATTAAAAAATAATAAATGATTATCAAACTAAATATCTTAATTTCTTTAAATTTTACTCACTTCTTTAGTCTAGAGCAATACTCTTTATCTAGTGTTCTAATGGGACTCTGCGTCATTTTCACAGATGACAGTTGCTTCTAGTGGCACTGTACAATTCATTGCTGATTCGCAACTAATTTTTCAAAAAGCTACAATTAACGCTCCAACTCGCAATGATAAGATATCTGGTCAAAACCAAATCGGTTAAAAATATCAAAAAATAATATTAAACAATATCTAAAAATATCAAAGATATCTCGCCATGACAGTTTCTTTAATAGCTTTCGACATAATAACTCCTATGACATCTGACACCTCGCAAATTAAAGCTAAAGAATATAACTGTCTAATGCAAAAGCTTTATTATTTACTTTTATTGTTACACCATTAAGCCGTTTCCCTTTCGGGGTAGGCGTGACTCACTCGGCGGGGAAGGGAGTAGTGTGAGGAAGGG
>JAWWLR010000158.1:69174144-69185124 GCA_035041075.1 Acraspis erinacei | reverse complement strand
AAGGAATAAAAAAATTGGAAACATGCTGGACTAAGTGTATCGAACTAAAAGGAGATTATGTTGAGAAATAAAACGCTATAAGGGTACTCTGTAGCATATCCTTACTGTTCACTCGGGGCACCAGGTCTGAAAAGCCATTCTCCCCGAAATATGGGGATTTAAATTCCAAGAAATGAAATAAAAGCGTGTCGAAATGAGCCTGCTATGTGAGAAATTGAGGGAGTATGGGTGTCATATTAGTTGAAACTGTGTTTAAATTCATTTTGGGGGAGTTTGGAGAGCATGAAAATGTAATTAAATCTTGTTATATAGAAATATTGAAAGACCTTTCGCTGCTTTTCTTTCACATAACTCCTATCAACGACGACATACTTTGTGTCTTTTAAATAGCTGGCCGCAGCGTGTAAATCCTAAACTATCAAAAGTGTAGTGATTGCCGTCTACTCAACAGCCCAAGGCCATCTAGTGTTGTGCGAGTACCTGTCTCAGTTGGAGCGAAGGGTACTATAATATGACTCGGACAAGAAGAAACGACCCTGGTGAGTATAATCCTCCTCTTGGTCACCTTTTGGATCAAATCACTGACGAACTCGAGAGGGAATACGGTGAGGGGAGTTACGTATAGACATTTGTCTTCAAAATCCACACGAAATGCAAGGTAAAGGGAATTACAATATACTATAGAAACCCACAATTTATTAATTTCAATACAATCCGTCAAATGATTCTAGTTAAGCCTTTTTGCCATAAAAGACATTCTTACAAAATTATGACTCGTTCCCTCTTATGCCGTCACAGTTAATATATCTATCCCGTGAATCTACAAACTTATTCTTAGTCAGTACTAATATTTTTGTTATGTATCGAAAAGAATAAACCGTGTTGAAACAAATATTTAATACTTGTCTTAATTATTTTTTCAGATAACAAATAATAAGATAAAGACGAGCTCCCTTTTGAGTTTGCAACATCCTCAGACACTGACGGCGACGAGGATGATGATTTGGAACAAGGTGAGATCTTCAGATACCAGAGCTTTCTATGGATCTCAGAGGCAGCTCTTAGCCGTCTCGATGCGGCGAGAGAGGAAGCTGCTGCTGCTTCTGCTGCCACAACTGATAGTGTGAGAAAACGCACTGCGATTGAGCATTTAAACTCAAGATTATCTTTGCTTCAGAATATTAAAAAATAAAAAATAAAAATAGATGACGGCCAAATATCACAAATAAGCTTGTATGAGACATGGACGGACGCGCAGCACCCAGGTTATTAGTTCATGTCCTCAACACACATCGATGATTCATAATTATTCACGATTTAGTTCGTGAATCGTTCAATAATACAATCGTCGATCTCTGTACCAAGGTAACCATCACAAAAACTTAAGTTTAATTTTTATTTCACAGAATCTATTTTAGCAGTAGTGTCATGACAAGATTAGTTAAAAAAATCGAGTATGAAAGGTAGACTACACTGAATGAAAAGCGTAGTCTTTATTGACGGACGTCGAGTGAAGAATTTAAGCGTTGATGATCTTATAAATAACATATTTCGACATAGAAAAAAGTTGTGGTTCCTGTGAAGCTGCAGTTTTCTAATTTCCGTCGTGAAATATTCAAACAACGAGAGCTTTTGGGAAATAGTTAATATTAGAGAAGTAATCGGTTTCTGAGTATTTCACCAAATGAAACCTCAAAGCCACTTAAACGAGACAATACAAACAATCAATCACAAAGTGAATCCTTAAATCTTTATATATCTGCGCTTTTAAACCAGACCGAAGACGGCGACGGCAAATAATGGGGAGAAAACGAGCTTCTAATGCTACATTACAAAATAACAGTAAAACGCCTGGAGAAAACATATTGGATATGTTATATACAATATGACTTTTCAACTACAATTTTAATAGTAAATAGAGTCTTCATTATTTTATTGCAGTATGTTTGAATATTTTAATATTACCGTTTTGTACATTGTCTTTATAATGTACACAAATGTTGGCTGATACTTTTTGCAGTATAACAATCTAGTCATGTGAAAGCTAAAAGTGTTCTACGTAAATGAGTTTGAAGACGTTTATGTAACAAGTTTTTTGTGCTTTGCAGGCTCAAAAATGTAAAAAAAGTAAGGATTTTCGGGTACATTTAGGAACAGTCAAGTTTAAAGAATTATTTCGTATACAAGGGCAATGGGAAAAAGTTGAAAAAATTCATGAGTACGGGGAAAATGGTTGTGAACACATTGCAGTTGAGAAATTTTAGAAATAATGAATACAAATTTTTGCTTAAAAGTACAAAAATGTACAACTATATTAACTTCAGTTCTAATAAAGATATTTAAGCGATTCAAACTGAAAACTGTAATGAATAGGCTCTGTAATTATTTTCAAGCATCCGGAAGGATGTGATAGTCTTATTTTTTTCGAAAAACGCGATATTTTTAGACGTTTTTTTTTGTTAGAAACAAGTGCCAGAAAGAAGCCCGAACCTTTTTATTACGGCCGACCTCTCGTGCCTTTCTTCGACCCGTTGTTTTGAATCCATGGCTGACATCTGGCACGTCCTCGGCAGTGAAAAAAAAGGTTCGGTCTTCTGTCTAGCACTTGCTTTCCAAGAAAAAAATGTCTAAAAATATCGCGATTTTCACAAAAAAATAAGACTATCACATCCTTCCCAATGATTGAAAATAATTACTGAGCCGATTAGTTACAGTTTGCAGTTTGAATCGCTTTAATATCTTTATTAGAACTGAAGTTAATATAGTTGTACATTTTTGTACTTTTAAGCAACCATTTTTATTACTTCTAAAATTTCTCAACTGCAAAATCGGGAAAGATCGAAAAGAAGTTGAGCGCGGGACCAGGAAACAGTTTTCCTCGTACTCATGAATTTTTTCAAATTTTTCCTATTGCCCTTGTATAAGAAATAATTCTCTAAACTTGACGGTAGTAGTAGTCGGTAGTTCTAATCCGCTCTCTATGCATTGCTCATTATTTTCTAATCTCCAAATGCACGTTATACATAATCAGTGAAATTCATGTTTCTCTTTAGAGAAAACTAACAAACCTATAGATATTATTCATTTTATGCACATATTTTAGATATAATAATGTATTCAATTATTCAAATCATATAAAAAATGATGAAAACACTTAATTTTTTAATTAATTATGTTTTTAATATTAGGAGAGAAAAATCCAAGGAGGTGGACGCGCGCGTGCATTTACAGCTAGTTAAATAATAAACAGGATTGGTAAATTAATATTATTAGTCATTTTTAGTTTACCTATTCTTTTCCAGTTATTTTCTTTCAAATCAGATAAACCAATCGTGTCGAAGAAATCGGAATTCCAACCATTCTCTTTAGGACTGGCGACATAATTCCACTTGCAGACTAAAGAACATAAAGATCTGAAAATAAATGTGGCTACTTAATAGTGAAAGTAAACGGAATTTATTAATAAAATTCCAACTATAATTAAATACCGAGATTCTGAACCAGTTGCCTTCCATGTGAGAAAATCGGGAAGATCGAAAAGAAGTTGAGCGCGGGACCAGGAAACAGGCATGTGATTTTTCAGCCAAAGCATTTTTGGTGCTTGCATTTCTAAGGATATTTTACCTCCTACATATTTTAGCACTTTGTGATTTGTTGAGTTGATTAATTCTGCCTCCAACTCTGCTCTGTGGTCCATCCAGAGTATAATATTCTGTTCATCATTACCTTTACAAAAAAATCAGGATAACGGCAAAATTTAATTTTCAAAGTTCCACTTTTTTAACCACGACTTTCAATCAATATTTATTTAATCTGAGTTTATTAAAAATGTTTAGTTTATTCGCAATTTTGAAAAATTCCACAAAACAATCTTTTACCTTTGATTAAATATATAATGCTTGATAATTATTGTTTCTGTTTTTATAAACCTTGTATAGACGCGACATCACGTTTTAATATAAATTTCAACTTGTATTAAACTTTTAAAGGACATTTTTTTCTAATAAAAAATTTCGCTTTTTATATTACTTTTGGTGTTTATATAGAAATTTTGTAAATAAAAGCTCTAATAAATTTAGTTTCATTTTAAAACCAAGGAAAAAACAGTTCAAAGATAAGATAATTTCTTTACTTTTTTATAGCGATAGAGAATAAAAACGTTACCAGATGGACTGACTGTAACTGGCGATTCATCTTCATCTAAAATTACCAAAGAACACGTAGCAGCAAATCCGATTCCCTTAATACTTTCCTTTGGAACACTAGCGGCGACTTTCTGTAAAAACAAATTAAACAGCCCTTGAAATTGTAAGATATTTCATTGTTTCTAAACTTTTATTATATTTACTATTTTTTATTTAAATTCACCAAAAAAAGGTTTTGTATATACTACATTTTTTTAACAAATTAATCATTATTTAAATTACTTTTAACATGAGATACTGGAAAATGAATAATGCTCTTTTCTGTATTCTGTAGATATATCAGCAGAAGAAATATTTCAATCTTCCAAAAGTCAAAAGGCTCTTCTTTCATAGAAATAAGACAGATTTCCTATTAAAAAATTAAACATTATTTAAAATGTTCAGACATTTTATTATTTCTAAACTTGTATTATAGACTAAAAGTTTTAATTCAAACATATTTTAACAAGCTAAGAATTATAATTATGTTTACCAGAATACAGAAGAAAACAAATAATGCTCTTTTTGGTAGTTGTTAAAGGTTCGTGAAAGAAAAAAAAACACCTTAAAATTTTCAGATATCTTATTATACTTTAGGTTTTATATATTTACAAGTTAAAATGTGTTATAATTGGTATAATAATGTTTACCGAGATATATTAAAAATAAATGCTTTTCTTTGATTTTGGTAGATGTGTTGAAAATAAAATTTTCAATCATCCAAAAGGCAGAAAGCGCCCATTTCAAAGAATTAAATGAAAGCAACGACTTTCTATAACAATATTCTGATGTCCAACAGAAAAACCTAGTAAGTGACATTTGCCGTAGAGACTAGTTTTCGATACATGCGCCTGAGAAAATAACCTCTATGGCAAAAGTAACTTACTAGGTTTTTCCGTTGGACAGCAGCATTAAACATTCCTTAAATTGTAGGGCAATTTATTTTCTGTACGTTTAATTATATCTTAATGTGTACATTAAAATTTTCCAATCAAAGGGTTTCTTTAGAACAAAATCAAAAAATTTAAATTCTTAGAATTATGTTTACTAGGAGATACTCGAAAATAAATAATACTATTTTTGGTATTTGGTAGATCTTTCTGTAACATAAAGTGTTGAGAGTTTCAAAGAACAGAAAGATCTCCTTAAAAAAAATTAATTAAAGTAAAGATTTTCTATAAAAAAAAATGAAAATTCCTTTAAAATCTTTACACGTTTTATTATTACTAAACTTTTATCAGAGGCTAAAAGTTTAAATTTGAATTTGGATGTGTCTACACGTACCGAAAAAATCTGGCTATTTGTACCAAAATTTCTTTAAAAATAACCCGTTTTTCAGCTCTATTTGTGCCGAAAAAATCAAGCTATCCGTACGGAAATTTCATTAGCTATAGATACGGCCTTTTAATTTTACAACCGAAGGGTTTGTTTGTAATAATATTTTTTAACACATGCAGTCATTAAAATGAGAACTGCATAAGGAACAATTTTGTGCAATATTGTTTTTAACGATTTCAAGTCATTTAAGATACTATTGATCGATACATATTAGGAATATATCAAAATAATTTTTCATTAAACTCGAATTAATATGTACACAAATTCTTACATTCTAGGGAGAAAATTTTACAAAAATATCAACAAATAAAAATATTCCACATATTTAAAAGCCACGGAAAAGTAGTTAATGAATTTTTGTCATTTCGTAAAAAAATAAGAAGTTTTAAATTTTATGAGATGGAGAAACTATCACGTAGACATTTTTCCCTAATGTTTCACAGAAACTCCACTTTTTAAAAGTCAAATTTCAAAAAAGAAAGTGAAAATAAAACAACGCCTTTCTTTATACCAAGTAATTGTGGAATATTGTTGTATTTTTTAAGTTTTATTATAGCTAAAAGTTTACAAATTTCTAATTTTCTAACTGAAGGATTTGTTTATAACAAAATGATTAACAAATTAATAAGTATTATAATTACGTTTATAAGGAAATACTAGAAAATAACTAATCCTCTTTTTGATATTTGGTAGCTGTTTCTTAAACAAAATTTTTAATCTATCAAAGAGCAGAAAGCTTCTCTTTAAAAAAATGTTGCAAAATAAATTAAATTAAAGCAAGGACTTTCTATAAAAAATAAAACATCCATTACAATTTTCAGACATTTTATTATTTCTAATTTTTTGTTATAGAGGATAGAGTTCCGGAAAGTATTTACCTGCGAATAATTAGAACTACGTATACCCATGTATTTAGATTCGTTGATTACGAAAATGATAGAGAAAATACACGCAAATTCGATTTTCAAGGTAAAAAAAGAAAACTAAAAAAAGATTATATTTTTTCCGTTAATTTCTGTAAATAATACAAATTTACAAAAAAGCTTCTAATAAAACTTGTAGATCTCTTAAAACTACACTTTTCATTTTATATGGAATTTTTCTAAAAAACGATTATTTTTTTAGAAAAGAAGGAAAATGTTGGTAAAAAGTGTACAATTGCTTGGGGTAGGAATTGTGACACTGTCCCCCTCGAAAAATTTGGAGAGGGGAAGGTATGTGACCTACATTAGTTCTGTGACTAGTCATAGGAGTCATAGGGGTGCATTTCCGACCCCGATGAACTGTTGGAAAGGGATTGGAAAGGAATGAAAGATTGTTACGATGTTTAATTCAACCAGAAAAGCAATGTGACGAATTGCCGTACCCCCTCTTCTTTCCTATTGGGAAAGGAAAAACAATTTTGTCATTTGAATATTATTATTAATAATATTCAAATAAAAACCATTTTTAAACATTTTTTTAAGTAATTTTATTTGAATAATAATGAAAATGTCGGACATTTGATTACTTCTAGACTTTTATTATGTGCTAAAAGTGGAAATTTTTTAACAGAAGTATTTATTTAAAAACAAAATTTGTTAGAAAATCAAAAATTATTATAATACTGTTTACCAAGTGATATACTAGATAATAACTATCTTTTTGGTATTTGTTAAATGTTTGCAAAAGAAAAGGTTTAATCCGCCCAAAGGCAAAAGTCTCCTGTTTAAAAAAAAAATTTCAGAAACCGCATAGATTTGCCTTAAAAATAAATTGTGTATAGAAATATAACTTTCCCTATAAATATATAATTAGGCGCAAATAACTTATAAAACTTACTTTAACGGCGCAACACAAGGCCATCCAGATATTGTTAGACGATTGTTCATAGAATTGATCCCGCGGTTTAAAAGTTTGAATAGGATTATTAGCCATTGATATTGTTTTTCCATCCTTGGAAATAAGGGCTGCTCGAACGCTGCCCGTTCCAACATCTACGCCGACAAAATATTCCTCAGTCATGATTATAAAGTAAAATGCAACTTTCAGCAGCAAGAGCTATTTCTCTGACTGCCGGATAACATCAGGAGATAAGAGGAATGAGTGTTTCGTTTTTTGTTCTATTTTGTTTTCTCATAAAAAAGGCATTTGGGGCAAATTAAAGTTTAGTAATCTACTCAGTGACGTAATAAGTCAGATTATTCCACTTATTTGTGAACGTGAAGCATTCCGTTTGATAAATTTCAGTTTGCCACATCTCTAATACTTTCTCCAACATCATTCATAATTCTAAATTTCGTTTATCCGTACATAACAGAATAGAAAGGTCACGCATTTTTCCCCGACACTCGGCACGTGTTTATCTGGTCAGTTGATTGATCATTTTTTGCGCATGCGTGACAGATGTCAACAAACTGCGGATTCTAAACATGTCTAAACACGTCTAAACACGTGTTAATGCAGGCGTAACCTTAAAATATGGTACGGTTTAAAAACAGGTAAGGTTCTTTATAAAAGAGGCAAAATTGAACTGTTTGTTTTTATTAACGTACAATAGATTTTCTGAAAGAGTTTGGAAGAAAAAGTTATTTTGTTATTTAAAGAAATATTGTCTTTTGTGATACTTAGAAACTTGTTTATTTACAAACTATTTTAGGCATAAATTCTTGTAGTAGAGTAAATAGTACCTTTCGTATGAAATTAGAGATATCTTGAAACAGATTCAGGTTCAATTATCTTATTCGTGTTGATAGCGTTTTAGAAATCTTGCAAATTGTGAAAATGTGAACCTAACCTACAAACGAAATTGGGAGTATAAAGGGTATAAAGATTTAAAATCTATTGTTGTAATTTTGGGCCGGTTCTTTATTTAAGAGATGATAAGACACCAGTAATAAATTACAAATTCAAGAAATTAGTTTAGAACCAGAAAAAAAATGATAAGCGTTGAAAAAATGATCAAAATAACATCTAGAGAATATAAAAACTTTGCTTTGGATATTGTGTTTTTCACCCAAGGTTCCTTTTTTAATACATATGAAGATTTCCAAAAAGCAATGCTTGGTTGGAAAAATAAGAGTTTTTAAACAAAATTTTTTTTTTCTTGAGGTATTTCACCCTGGAGGTAACAGCAGTTAACAATCCAAACAAGCCTCTGGTTTTAAATGAAACAGCATTGCATCATGCAATTCAGAATAAAATTCATCAACTTTATGGGGACTTGGGTCAAGCATCCATAAAAGCTGGATTTAATGGTGAAAAAATTTGTGTTTTCTAAAATTCATAGTAAATTATGGAAAATTCTTCAATTATTTTATTTTCAGCAAAATATTGCAACACACAAACAGGAATAGCTCTAGTAAAAGTTAGACATGGTCCCCACAAATTTCTTCTCACTACTATTCCAAAGATAAACGATATTAATGGACGAACTGTGAATGTTAATATTTTATACGTCGGAGCCACACTCAAACATTGTTTTTTGTTTGTTAAGGTAAATATACATTATTTTTTTCCAGATTGAGATTTTACTTTTCTAGAAATTGTTTTTTTTCAAATCGTTGTTATTTATAGTTTAATCGGTTTTCCAGAAACACCAACAGAAAAAGCTGGATGATATTTGGAAGAATTTAAAGACTGATGATCAAAGAAAACAGATGGAGGAGATTTTCATGACCCTGACACCAGCTATGAAGGACTTCAAATAATTGATTAACGTTTTTTTACCCATAGTTCTAGTTTTTGTACGTATTTCAATATCTAAATATATTTTTTCTTTCAAGTACAATATTGCAATGAAAACATGATCTTTTTTGAACAGTTATTGAGAAACGAAGGATCTTTCCTTAGTTGATTCTAAGCCAATCTATTCAGAGTACTATATATTTTCAAAGTAGGAAAAGTAATAATCTAAAAAAATCACACTTTTAATTTTAATTTTAGAACAACGTATATTAAGCTTAGTGTTTCTATTTTTAATATTTCTCTAAGATTGAAATTAAATCTACTTTCTTATTAACCATTTCATTTACCAAAAGCAGAATACAAAAAAGCTCACAAACCAAAAGTATCTTTCCATCGACCTCCTTTCTGACTCTTAATGTTATGATAAGGAGTCAATGAAACGAGTTATAATTTTTTTATACAAGCACATCAAGTTTGAATGTAAATAATTATCATCGCTAATCCATTAAAGTTGATACTTATTCTGCGATTTTAATTTTTCAAGCGCATCATACGGGCTCCTCCCTTGATTTAAACCAGGAATTAAAGAAAATGTATAATTATTCAGTAATTACCTAATTTATCTAATGCACAATTTCTGAAATCTGGAGCACTCTTGAAAAAAGTATATATGTTTGAGAACTACCCCAGAATTAGAAAATTAAAATTGAATTACTCGTAAACATTTAAAAAATATAAACTTTAAAACATACATTTTTTGTTTTTAGAAATATTTTTTCTGTGTTCCATTTTCGGTTATTGCCAAAATTCTTTCCTGCTTTTAATTTCTGACCATGTTATTTTGACATAAAGCATTACACAAACAATATCTTATAGTCCATATTTAAAACAATTGATTTCTTACCTATTATTAATAATAATCTACACGTGCTCGCATTCTGTAGGCACGAGAGCTTTCGAAAAAATCATAAGATTGGATTCAGCTGTGGCACACTTTTTTAAGGCCTGAAAGAAAAGGGCAGGTTCGTTAGCTAGCTGTTTTGGATACAAGTTCCAAAAGTTAAAATAATTTATAAGTTTTCGAAACAATTTTTTTAAGATTGGAAAATTCGAGCAATTTATCCTAACGAAATGAAGGAAAATGACTACAAGATTATCATAACTTTTGGAATTTTCTTGAAAAATCGAAAACTCAAAGTTTGATGGCAGAAAAAATAATGAAAAATAACAATTCTATTTTCGGTCAAACTATGCAAGATACGAAAAAAAATGAATACACAAAAATTGTGCATCAAAAAACGATCTACAAATTAATTATTATTCACTTTTTGATTTGACGCGTAGTTTTTGTTTTATTTGTAAAAAACAAAATTGAAAATAAAAAATAAGAATGTGGACAGATGACACAAGGTATGAACAAAAGAAGTAGACAAAAGTCGTTCAACCAAAAAAGAACTAAAAATTTGTTATTAATCATTTTTGATAAGGCGCAGAGTTTTTGTTTTGATAGTGAAAAATAACATTACAGATAAACAAATTAAATTTTTGGACCAAACGACACGAGGTACAATAAAATGTTTGATGACAATAGCTATTTGTGATACAAGTGTGCAAAATAGGCGATTGCCGAGGAGGGTGAAATTTGCAGCATGAGCCGCAGGTTCGAAGCACGAGCCGGAGCGAAACGAGTGCGATAAAGAAGACGAGTGCGAAGAGCTGCAGACAAATTCTGCAATCATACGAGCAGTAATCGCCTGTGCGTACGTTTATCACACGCTATTTTTTGCAAAAC
>JAWWLR010000158.1:69055891-69068621 GCA_035041075.1 Acraspis erinacei | reverse complement strand
TCCAAAAAGCGACCAGGGGCCCTCCCACTCCTCGAAAAATATTTTATATCCCGTTCTACGATGCGGCGGTTCAATTTGTTATTTTTCAGGAAAATATTAGTGTCCAGACGTTCGCGTGATTGTTATTTACTTCTAACCTTAATAGTCACAATTTTTAGTAATAGGGGGCCGAAGTCTTTGGGGGTGTTTTAGATCAATAAACATCGGTGCTTTGACGTTATTATTCTCCCCACCCTATTGAAAATTTCTATATAGGAACCTACATAGGATCCTATATGTTTCACCTATAGGAAAAGATATAGGATCCTCCATAATAATGGTACCTAACTAATGGTAACTCATGGTACCTAATGGCACGTATGTTGCTAGGTGCTCCTGGAGGACCGGAAAAACTTCTTCGCAGCCGTAGGTGATATAGAATACTACTGCGCATCTGGATATAGTCCCACACAGGAGCATATCGATAGGTACTACTAAGAATAGGCTATATTTTCCTTACCAATAAGAATTAGGCTAACTTCCTTTCGTATGAAATTTAGTAAACACGTAGAAGTGTTAGAAGAAATAAAATCTTTGAAAATTTCTTGTTTTGAAAGTTGTAGGAGCGTAAATTACATTACAAACTGTAATAAAAAATACTGGAGTTTTGAATTCGTAGGAAATGTTTAGAAAAATAATGGGTTATTTATACCTCCTGAAAACTTAGCTAAATGAAGTTAGCCTAATTCTTAACGGTAACGAAAAGATAGCCTATTCTTCGCAGAACCCATCGATATACAGGATCCAGTATAGGATCCTATACAGGAACCTATATAGGATCCTTTATAGGATGCTATGTCATTTCCTACAGGTGGCACCTATAGGTGAAAAATATAGGTTCCTATGTACGTTCCTATGTAGGATCCTATATAGCATCCTATATAGGAATTTTCAGTATGGCAGAGTTAACTTAAAACCGCTTGTCATGTAGTAGAATAAATAATAATAAAAAAACTTCATTTGCGCAGACTTTTCGCATGATTTTAACCCACTAATATAGCGCCAGGAAAAAGAAAGTTTTAATATTAGACAACTCACTGATACTACACACGTCACTGAATTATCAGTGCGATTTTTCGAAAACGAGAAACTAACCCCGCCAGTCACTTGGGGCAGGATTACTGCAGCACTTTTTGACATAGCATATTTGTCTAATAATATCCTTGTCCCTGATCTCTTTATTTGGCCCTTGTGGTCTCTTTTTGCTAGAAAAGAAAAATTATATTTTTTAACAAATCCTAAATGAGTATGTATTCAAAAGATTTAACCAAATTTAAAATATAAAATATAATTTAAAAAAGGGTTGAACAATCAACGCAAGGTCTACTGGGAGCAACCGCCATTTAAAAATGACACCGGCTTCCAGTAGAACCGCGGAAAATCACACGTATGGCCACGCCTTACTAATGAGAGGTAGGTGGTCACAGGGCACGATGAAATCACAGCGACAGGGTGGCGAAACTCTCGTGGGTCTTGAGGACACGAAGCGACCAAAGGAAAACAGCTTTCAGCATCCATCTCGCAAGTGCCTTGGCATATTTTTGGTACGCGGGTATGACTAAGGTTACTACCCAGTGGTAGCTTCACACCTCCGAGAGAACCTCTTACAAGGACAATCACTTCAATCGAATATTTTCGGTGCAATCGTTGCAGCTCCCTTTTGAGATCTTGACACCTGGCCTCCTTTTCCTTCTCGTTGGCAGTGATTTTTTAGTCGATCGGAGACGAGAATTCGATCACGAATATAGTTCGTTTCTCGAAGTTTTGGAGAACAATGTCAGGCCTCGATTGTGCAATGAAGACTGCTGTTCCCGCGTGGGTTGTATACGCAGTTTGTGTTCTAGGTACTCTGAGTGTGCATAACACGCTCTGCATCTATCTCTGAGAACTACTTGAAATAAAATTCGGTCACGTATACTAAGGTAGAAATGACACCATTCTGGCATGCGAAAATGAAACCCTCTGTGCCTGAATTAAACCCTGATGATCTACGAATAGCAAAAGTTTGCTCTTTTGATAAGGACTGTTTCTCTACATTTCTGTGAAAGTTTCCGTGCATTTTCTTGTCAAGTATCTGTTAGCGAAATTTTTCAACCTCCCACTTTACTTTTCGTGGTTCCTGACCATTTTAAAAAGATTATCTCTTGTCATTTGCAACGACGTAAGCTTTACTTAGCACAATTCGGTTATGCAGACAGCGAGTCATCCTTGAGTTGATTCTTCCACTAAATTATTTTCAGCAGAGCCCCGCATGCAGAGGTGGCTTTGTCATAGGCGTGACTACTCATTCAAAAATTGAGAATTACTCGAATTTAGTACCTTGACTTCAACTTGTGGCTTGACCTAGGAAGGTTGTAGCCAAAATCTCAAAGTCATACAAATTAGTCTCTAAAGTCTTTTATCTTTAACTTAACACCATTCAACTTAAAAAATTTTACGGATTCTCGAGATAAGACTAAAAATGTATAAGCCTCCAATGTCAAGTTTCAATCGGCGATTACTGCTGACTACCGCGTGAACGGTGGTCGCCGCGAATTTTTCAGATTTTGTTTCGCAAATTTTGCTCGTGCTGCGACTTTTGATACTTAAGGGAAAAAACAGAAATTGATTCAATTTAAGCCAATAAAACTTAAGAAATATTCAGGGGTTCCCAAGATGAGACGATAAATGAGGAGTTTACTTTCAAAAGGGCATATATTCACTTTTTTGGAGGAAATCGATAAAAACGTTTTACAGCATTTATAAAGTAATTTGTTCTTCTAGTTTATTAAATTATTTTAGTCCTAGACCACGTAACAAATAACCAGAAGTTTGGATTCTTATTATAGTTTCCACAGAAAGTGACTTTTAGATGCCATATTGGATTGTAAAATTCTATATTTTTTTATTACTTAATGTGTCTTCTATTTTCACTGCAAACGAGATTTAAAAAGATTTCAAGGGATTTTAAGGTATTTCTCCCAGTTCTTCAAGATGGGTAGCCACCCGGAAAATGGTTTAACCCATTTATTATTATGTTTAATAACACTATTTTTGAAGAATCACAGAAAGTTGCGGTTTTTTCTGAAATTTCCAAATTTTTGGCAAGTTTTCAGTTAGAGAGGAATAATAATTAATTCAAGTTAACGAAGTATTTGCTTAAGCAATTCATTATTGTTTAAAACTATCCACTCTTAGAGTAATGCTAAAAACTTGATTTTTTTTAAATCTCTGAAAGATATTTATAAAAGTTCATTATATTAATTATTACCTCACTACGTGAAAACTGGACAAGAAGTTAAAAGTAGCCAAAAAGCCGCAAATTTGTAGCATTATTTTAAGGAAACATTGTTATAAATACTAATAAATTGTTCAAAACATTATTTTTGGGCTCTAACTGAAAAGCTAAAAAAATGGAAAAACGCGACTTTCTAACTCTATTCTAAAAGAAATTTGCTACACACAACAATAAATTATTTTAAATAAATTATTTAAACATCTAATTATCAATACAAAGCAATATTGAATACATTAGAAACAATTTGTGGTCAAAGGAACCGCAAACAAATAAAAAGCGCTGAAACCTCGCTAAACCCTATTTTTAACTTATGCGTTTTTTTAAACCCTATAGAACCGACTTATGAGGGTGCAATTCAAGAAATAATTTTCGGTTAGTATCGTGTGGTTGATTGTAAAGAAAAATATCGGGACTCAACTCGAAATATCTAATTTTGAAGATTATGAATGAAATGTACGAAAACACCTTTCTTCTTATGAGAAATACGTGTTAAACTTCATGGGGCTTAGGGAATCTGTAAATATAATTTTATTTTAAAAAAATACCCATTTATTTTTGGATGGATTCGAACAAATTTTGAGGGGGGAAGAAAGATAAGGGTGAAAATTCGAAAAATAAACTTGGTCCACGCTAATTGACACTCCCTCAGTTGAAAGTGTTAAGTCTTAAAGTCGAATCGTAAGCACAAATAGTTTTGATTTTTAAAAACAATTTCGCAGGGAATATAAATAACAATAATAGAAATAATCATGCATTAATTCACAAATTACGAAAAAAACTTACGTGCGAAATTCGACTTTGCAGCCGAAGTTGTAGTTTGCTCGCTGATTTGTGGCATGAAGATTAGATTAGGTATTTTAGCGGCAGTAGAGGTGCCGTGAGATTGCAAATAAAGTTCTTCTAGTGGCTGAGAACAATTTGTTATGGGAGTCAATTTATTTCCTTTTCGTTCCTGTTATTACGAAAGTATTTATTATTATATCTCAACGATTTTTCGGCTTTTGAATATGAAATGGAATGACAATAATAATAAAAATTGATGACACGTACTACATTTTTGAATTTCCAAATGTCAGTAGAAGCGTCTCTCTTCAGAGATCCTATAATTAGAAATCGGTCACACTATATATACAATGTACATATAACATACAATGTACACTTTGAAAAATATTTAAACAGAGTTAACAAATTTCTCTGTCCATAATCAGGGCGTCTACTCAAATCCTGCACAAAAATTCTCTGACATATCCAGCTTTTTCCAGCTATCTTAAGATTTTCCGGGTATAATCGTTAATAGTTCAGAGCCATTAAAATATTTCACATTCTTTAAAACGGCACATTATATTAGAAGATTTTCAACAAAATAGGTCATTTTTCAAACAGAGATAAGGTTTCAATTAAATTGATCAATAGTCAAATAAACAAAATTAATATGTAACAAAAGAGTTTAACTTTTAACCCAGTTGAATTTTCAAAAAAGAATGATTTTTCATGGGAGAAAGAAAAAATTGCAAACTGTTATATTTCTAAGCAAAAGATGACTTTCTACCAAAAAGAATTAATTTTTAACAAAATACATGAACTTATTTTGAAATTAATCAATTTGTTGATTACTAATCCATATTTTTATTTGAAAACATTAAAAAATAAATAACCCACTGCGAGGACGCCTTAAGAGGTTATTTAACATTGATTAATTTCAAAATAACTTCTTTACTTAATAATTACCCTAGTCAACACCATCACATCTTAAGGAAACAGTATTATTAAGTTACTTTTACAAATAAAGAATAATTGCTATGCAATTTTATATCGCAATTTCAAAAAATTAAGCACGCTATCGAAAAAATTATCTAAATAAAAAAAATCTCTTACATTTCCAACTTTTTCCAGGTATATACAATTTTTCAGACAATTCCAGGTTCTCCAGTTAGACTGGACACCCTGATAATATTAAAAGGTATGAAATACAAATAATACATAATAAAACGTTGAAAGTTACCAGGGACGAAACAGTCATCGCTGGATTCGCTGTCACTTTGTTTGTCGCTGGACATTTCTAGAATTAAAAAGGGTGTGTAGGTTTTTATTTAGAGTTTATAAATTACTGCTAAATTGATTACAAACAATGATTTGAAAAATTCGATATTCAGGAAGTACTGTTCAATTTCTCAAATACTTTACTTTATCTTACGGAAACATAAATTGAAAACCTATAAACATTAAGAAACTGAAGTTTCCAATGCTTTTGTAAAACGAAAAATAAAAAATATCCAAAACTAAAATCTAAGACATTAATTTTGTAGATTTGAATGGTAAAAAATTGCATACAAAGTTGCATCCTCCAAGTTGCCGGGGAAAGCAGTCGCTTTCAGCACCTAAGTTTAAAAAATCGAAAATATATTCCAAGTTTCTTACCTAAAATATAAGGAATAAATGTTGCAGATTTCCAGAGTATCTACTGATCAAACAAATTTATGAACAATCACAAATTGACGTGACAAATATTAATCGAAACTACATTAATGATCAGGAGTATAGCAACGCCGGTTTATTAATGATTTCTTAAGTTTTTTAATGTTAATTATATAAGTTAAATTTGGTCTCTCTTGAATATCTTGAAAGCTATCAATACTGTTGATAAAATGAGCCAGGATGAAGTCATATTTGAGGACACTTTCAAAATTTAAAAAAAAGATATTGTAAAGCAAGTGTAAATTTCAATGTTGTCTTAAAATCTAAATGAAATCTAGTACAATAAATATATTTAAAATTTCTTGGGATCATTTTAAATGTAAATTCTTATAGAATCGGATCAACTTATCACCATTATTTTGAATTTTTTAAATGAAATGAGTAGTTATGAGGTTTCTGTGCAATTTACTTAAAACATATATGGTCGAGTGCCGAAAAATAAACGATTTTAGACAAAAGACCGTACTTAATTGTACAGAAATTTGATATGAATTTAACTTCACACGCCAAACAAACCTGATGAGTAAAGATAGAACCTGGCTAGAAATAATTTTATAAAAGAAAGAGAATTTTATTGATCAGGGAAAAGTCAGGGAGTTAGATTTTTTGCCTGATTTATTTTGGATGAAAATAAAAATTTCTTGTTTTTGAAAGTGTTTTGGATTTTCAAATTCAAGTATCTTTGTAGAATTTTGTTGTTATAAATTTGTCTTTACGATTAAAAAATTCGGGACGACTGAAAAATCCCGAAAAATAAAATTCCCGACACTGTAACATTCTAAAATTGGAAAATGCCCGAATAATAAAATTCACGAATAATAAAATCGCCGAAAAATAAAAATACCGAATATTAAAATTCGCGAATAATAAAATTGCCGAAAATTAACAATACAGAATTGGAAAATTCCCGGATAATAAAATTCTCGAATAATAAAATTTGCGAATTATAAAATTCCCGAATAGGAAAATTCCCGAATCATAAAATTCTCGAATAATAAAATTTCCAAATTATAAAATTCCCGAATAATAAAATTCACGACAGAAAATTGCCGAATTATAAAATATCCGAATTTAAACACAATAAATACAATAATGAATATTTTTCTTTTTAAATTATTTCTTATGTTTAAAATTTTGAAAATTATTGTTTGAATTTAAAATAACAATAATTTTAAATAAAATATTTCTGGGTTAAGCGTTTTTTACTGCGTATCACATTTTCAAAAAGACAAAAACAAGAAGGGTTTCGCAAAAATCGAACTTCAAATTTATATATATATTTTTGAAAATCGTTTTTAGGTATGATGAAAACAGTGGGTGATTTTTTTGGGTTCGAGGGGCAATTTTGTTCAAATTTCGAAGGTGTAAAGAAATCCAAATTGCCCCTCGAACACAAAAAAAATCACCCTCTGTTTCCATCACACCATAAAACGATTTTCAAAACAATATATATAAATTTAAAATTCGATTTTTGCGAACGCTTTTTTATTTTTTTAAATACTATGCACAGTAAAAGAAATTCTTCACGCAGAGATATTTTATTTAAAATTAATGTTATTTTAAATTCAAACAATAATTTTCGAAATTTGAAACACAAAATATAATTTAAAAAATAAATATTCATTAATTTATTTGTAATAAATAAAACCTATTTATAAAAAATTGTAATTGTTTCAATTCGGGAATTTTATTATTCGTGTATTTTCCAATTCGTTAATATTATAAACTGCCGGGAATAATATTAGTCGGGAATTTTCCAATTCGGTAATATTATAAACTGTAGTGAATTTTATTACTCAGGAATTTTATCATTCGAACATTTTATTATTCGGGAATTTTTTAATTCTTTTTTTTTATTTTGCGGCAATTTTATTATTTGGGAATTTTCCAATTAGATCATTTTATTTTTCGACAATTTTATTATGCGGGAATTTTACAATGTCGGGAATTTTATTTTTCCGGATTTTTCAGTCGTGCCCAAAAATTCATCTGTTTTATTAGAAAGTTTATCTTTCTTGGATAAAAATGCATTTATTCGGTTAAAAGTTAATCTTTTTTACCTGAGGACTCAACTGTTCGGTTGAAGTACTTTCTTGAACAGAAAATTCAATTATTTTGTTGCAAATTCAAGTATTTTGTTAAAAACTCGTATTTTATGGTAGAAAAGTATTTTTTTTTGCCTAAAATATTAAAATAATTTTGAAATTTTTTAATTCGTATTAAAAATATTGCTTCATTCCTCTCATAAAAGATCATATGTTAAAAATATTACAAGATTAAAAGGCTGGTATTAGTTTCAAGTCCCATATCTGATGATATGAATTTTATGCACTGCTATAAAGGTCACGTGATAGGACATGTGTTTACCATAACATACAAAATTTAAAAATCTTTTAACAATATATTCATAAAAAATAAAAACATTGACAAATATGAGAAAAATTACTACATATTTGGCGATTTATTCAATTATGACTTCAGCAATTCATAACATCCTCTTATTTTATAGAATGATGAATTAATGTGGAGCGTTGCCTGTTATTTTATAAGAAATATTATGCAAAAATAGTGATAATTATTCATGGTTATTTGTAATCAACGTTGATAAATTGATTCTTAAATATATTAAAACTTCAACCGTTAGCTAACTTCACTTTGTTGATTGCTGAGGGGAAAACAAGGGACCAAATGCATGGGATACAGTTCATTTTTGCCCTATTTTTCCAATACCTTCGTAAAAGCTATTTTTTTCTATATAAGTGTATTTAAAAATAGTTTTTATTTTGAAATTACTATTTAATGAACTAATAAACTAATAATATATATTATTTATTAAAAAGATATTACAGAAATACAGTTTTGTTCCATGCATTTGGTCCATTGTTTCCCCCTCAGCTTTTAACAAAGTGAAGTTAACTGATGGTTAAAGTAATATTATTTGTCAATTTTTAATTTTTAATTTAGGAAAATCATCCATATTTGGACTTCCGTAGGAACAGGGCCCTTATGTCCTGTTGGAGTTTAGGAGATATTCGCGTTTTTCGAAGTTGAGGTCAAAATGATTATAATAATTTTGAGTACGATCCCAAACTCTTAACACAAAAATAATTATCTTTGGGTTAGAGTTGGGGAGCATAATCTGGGACCTATAGTTAATTAATTGGGACTATACCCATATTCAGATAGTAACGGAAAATGATTGCTTACCTCGGAAGCTAGGGGAATGACACATTTTTTTACAAATATGTGATATGAAGCGCTATGAAATTCATGCTTTAGATTTGACGTAAATTGACTTTTCATTTTCCGTTTCACATAAACGTTGAATACTTCAGTTCGATTAAAATTTTTCATACAATTTTTTTTTGGTTTTTATCAAAATTTAAAAGTATAAAATTTTAGTTCTGAGATATGAGACTACTATATTGAATTGAAACCATTTTTTTCCCTTGAGGAACATAATAAAATGAAAACAGGGACAATTTTGTAACATTTTCAAACACAAACCATTCCAAAATTAATCACTTCTGGATTCCTAGTGTAGTTGCTGCCCTGCAAAACTTTTTTTAAAATGTATACAGCTAATTCCGTAAAGAAAATAATTTTCACCAAAATGGTAGATGTATTTTATAGCAGTTTTCATTTTTGAAAAGATAATATTGAATTTCAACAACTTCTGAATAACTATAATTATAAATTCAAAGTAGAATGTTAATGAGAAATGCTTTTTTAAGTGAGGAGTTGCAAGTAAATTGTATTTATTTATGAAAAGTTCCTAGGGCTAAATAGCCCTATAAGGAACAGGTTATACTAATTACAGTTAAATTGTGACGGCGATCTATTTGACGACTGAAATAAAAAATAGGCATTTAACAAAAGAAAAGAAATAAACTATAATATGAATAATTAAAGATGATCATAAATCAACTGATTTATGAGAACTTTCGTTTGAAAAAGTTTCTTGATCAAACTTTGGTAGATTTAAAGGTAAGTTGCGTAGTTTGTTGCGCAAAGCCTATAAGTTGACGGTGTCCATGAACAAAAGACTAAAATGATTTAGATTTAAGATCAAATTAAACGTCGGGTGAATCTCAGTTTTTAATGGTATTACATTTTCGACTAATTTGATTAAATAATTAAAAATTAAATTTTTTCGAAAAATGGTGTCATTTTCTTTATAGCCTCGTAATATTAATTATGCATTTTTTCTTAAAAATGAATGTTCATCCGTTAAATTTGATGAAGAATCTAAATCTTTTTGGTTTTTTGTTCTATGTCAAAAGTCAAATATTCTACATTCCACGCCAATTAGCACCGTCAACATCGAGGCTGCGAATACTAAACCACATGACTTATGTTTAAACCCTCTAAACTTACTTGTAAATCCCTTATTTTATTTTTTAAATTTGCGGAAATATATACTAAGAGTTTCAAAAGTTTCATAAAGACAATTTTTTTTTAAATTCTCGAAAATCACTATTTACTACAATTTACTTGAGACTTCATTTTAGACTAATTATTTAAATATGTGACTTGATCCCGTGCGATTGGTATGATTGTTTCATTCGTACCAACCGAAGTAAACGACCATCTTGCTTGTTAAAAACTAAGAACGTAAAGCAACATTTTATATGCACCTAAAATCTGAAATTGACTGTGGTGATTTAAAACAAATTGTAACAATTAATTACAAACTTTTTTTGTTTCACAATTAATTACTTTTCCCCAAACTGAAGTGTGAACCTACATAATAACCTAAAATGAAAAAATGATATTCTAATAAAAAGGTTCCACATTTTTTAATGATTTATGCACGGTAGATGAGCAGCTCAAATACTTACTTTGACTGGTTTCACCTATAATTTTTTCAGGCCTCGTGCTCATAAAAATGTCTATAATTTTTCACTGCAGACCTAACTGCTGACTGCTACTGACCATAACTGATTGACTATAACTGAACGAACCTAACCTTATCCCTGGAACCCTGCAACGTCTGCAACCCTGTGTATTTAGACCAGTGAACTAATCCAACAGTTGGCGCTACGATCAGTGCGGCTAACTTTTGCAATTCAATGAATGGGAGAAAAGCATAAAATACATAAATTGAAGCTGCTCCCAAATTTTGACCGGAAATATTTATTTTTACATTCTCATTGGAGAAGGTGTTAGATTTTGGCCACGTTTTGAGACCCCCTGAATCCGAACTTTTGAGAAAATTAATCTATTAGATTGGCATTTGGCACACTCTTTTGGTCTCCCAAATTTAAGGTCAAGTTCGCTGTCCAGTCATTTTAATAAAAATTCAAAAAGTGCGCGCATTTTGAATATTTTTAAGAACGCTTTTTTTTAATAAAAAAATTCTCTGTACGGATATTCATAGTATTGAAAAATTCTAACAATTTATCCTAATTACTTTTTTCATAAAAGCCAAAATTACCAGTTATAGAATTTACAAAATTCCAAAAAATACACGAAAATGATCATTTTAAGCCAAATAACGCAATGATATGAAAAATTTCAAGAGACGCAAAATGTTTCTTTTTGAATGCCCTACAAGACTATCATAACAACTTTTTAAATTTTCTTGAAAAATTGAAAATTCAAATTGCATTGGGGCCAGTCACAAAATACGTGATACATTTTTCAGGAACTGTTGACCCCCTCCCCCCTGCATTATACATTTTCCATTGTTCTTAACATGTAGAATGATACTTCGGCAGACCCCCACCCACCCCTAAACGTATCACGTATTTTGTGAATGATCCCTAAATTCGATCTATAAATCTAAACAATGTTGCATTTACAGCAATCAAAACTGAGCTACAAATCATTTTAAGCAATTTTCAGCTAGAAATATGAAAAATTGATCGATTAAATTTTTTTATAAACTGAACACTTCTTAAATTAAAAGTTAAACTATTTTTATTATAAATAGTTTCAAAATCCTTAAAAAGCTTCAAAATTTTATTTAAAAATCTTGAAAAACCTCCATGTTGTTTTACATTTATTCAAATTTTCAATTATTATTGAATTTTTTTCAGAACTTCTAAATATCTTTTATATTGATTTGAATTCTTCCTACATTTTTTTTAATCCTTTAAAATGGAACATATTTTTTTAAATAAAATGTTTTGTATTATTTTGAAGCGTTTCATAATTCGTAAAAAGCTTCTAAATTTTTTGTTTGAAATCTGAAAAAATGCATATTCATCAAAATTCAACAATTTTACTTGGGAAATAAATTTTTTCAAATAAAACAATTAAATTTGTAATGTACCATGTTTATTTTTCTGTTTTGTTTGGAATAATTGATTTATAATTACCGATGTTACATGAAAAATCAAATATATCTAACTAATCAGCAATTTTTATTTTTCTTAATAAAAAAATTTCAAATTTTTTGCTAAAACAATATTGTAAATTTAATAAAAGCCTTTAATTATGAATATATTATTATGAAGTTATTTTAAAATTGAAAATAGTGATAGAAGTTTCAATCGGGCGTTTACATTTTTTTAAATACACTAAGAATTCCAACATTACAATTCAAAAAATTTAATTTTTAACGTTAAAATCTTAAATTAGGGGCTGTTATTAGTTGTTGGTATATTGGTCTGAAATTTATTTAGTGAAACTTCAACGTTTCGCCGTTCGGCGAAGGGCCTCTTCAGTCATATAATTATGAATAGCCTAAATACAGAAAAACCTAACAAAACATAGTAGAAAACTTTCTATGTAGAATTCATTACCATATTAAATTTAGGAATCAAGTCATTATATGATTCTGGAGCGAAAAAGATCTTGGAGCAAGTCATTATACTCTATTTCTAATATAGTGATGTTGATAATAGTAATGTAAAATAGTAATGTAATGCAGTAGACGTTGAAAAAACAAAATAAAGAAGAAATTGACTTGCGTATTGTGATGGCATTGTTATG
>JAWWLR010000158.1:69019004-69029556 GCA_035041075.1 Acraspis erinacei | reverse complement strand
TTGAAAAAAGGGAATCTATTAAGTGTATTAATGTTTTTGAAATAAACGTTTATGTTGTATTTCTTTAGCGAACGCCTCAGATGTTCAGAAAGACCTTCAACATACGGCAAAGAGACTTTTAGATCATACTTATTATAATTTTCATCCCATTTGTTCTTCTTAGAGGAACTATTGTATATTTCATGAATTCTTTCTCTTGAGAAAAAATGGAATGATATTGCTATCAGATGGGAAACGTACCTGTATTATTATTATTTTTAAATCGCCATCGGTAGAATGCTGAGCAGCCAATGAATTTCGCCTGAAAATCGCCTGAAAAAATACCTTGAAATTCGAAATAAAAATGTTTAAACGGTATCCAATGCTATTTATAAATTTAGTTTGGAAGATGTTAGAACAATCTTAGTTGCAAAGGTTTAAGATGCCAAACATACCTTGATTAAAAATAAACATAATCTATAAAATAATCAAACTTCCATGGTTCTTTTATTAGTTTAACAATACTTTAGACCATGAATGAGAATCAAATTTAAAACTTAAAACCCTGTTTCATTTTTCTTCTGCAGGCCATTCGCCTTTGATCATATCAGCAGCTTTTTCAACAATCATGATCGTCGCTCTTTGAGCATTTTTCTCTTGGAATGTCAGCCATTATACCTGCGTCAACTAGTTGGAATAGAAGCTTCTAATGTGTCCCCTAAGGGTTTACATTTTTCTTGCACCTTCTTCCCTATTCCTTTACACTACCCCCACGCACTTTCTTGGCAGAGGGAGGGGGACCTACAGTTTAAGGTGGGCTTTGAACCACCAAGAGCAATAGTCTTAAGTACTTAGGGAACCTTTTTCTCTAGAGGTACCGGTCCCACGACTCTCCGGAAGTGAAAAACTCTCTTGCTAGGCTAGTGTTTACCGCATAGG
This sequence comes from Acraspis erinacei, assembly GCA_035041075.1. Taxonomy (NCBI): domain Eukaryota; kingdom Metazoa; phylum Arthropoda; class Insecta; order Hymenoptera; family Cynipidae; genus Acraspis; species Acraspis erinacei. The sequence continues at coordinate 69,028,638 of JAWWLR010000158.1, read as the reverse complement.
CCACCAAGGCTCTTCCAGAGTGCGAGAGGCGGGAATCGAACCCGCAAGCCGACAGCGTGGGTCCAAAGCCTACGCTTTAGCCCCTATGACCATCGTCCCACTCTACGCGTTAACTACTTTAAGTCCTTGAACTCCATATGTCTTCAATATTGCATCCACTACAGCATTAGAGTCTTATTTAGGTACCATTTTGCAAGTTCCTACTTGATGATATTCACTCACACTATTTTATCTTAGCATACATATCCCATTATCATCAATACTGAAAGCTAAATGATTGCAAATTTTAATTTTAACCAAATTTGTTAGTACATTAGAAATATATTATCTTATAATGTTTTAGGAGATAAATGCAGACTGGGTGATTGGAATGCTAGAGGGGTGAATGATCTTAAGGAAGGACAATTACGAGAAACAATGCACGCAAGGAAGTTAAATATTCCTTGTAATTTGTGGGTTAGAATGAAAATGAAAAGCAGCAGACTTTTTACCCTCTGCTTGGTTGTGAAAGTAGTGCTGCAAAATATGCTTTCTGGGACACGTTAAACGATACTCTAGATACTTGCAATCATGGGGAAAGAATCATTCTAATCGGCAATATTAATGTCTGGGTAGGAGTGGAACACGAAGGTACTATCGGAGTGTAAAGTCATTTCGGAGATAGAAAAACGAATGTTACGGGGATAGATTGGTTAGCTTATGCTTAAAAAAGGGCTTGTATATTACAAATAATTAGTTCAGGTATATCACGTGCCACCTGCACACCTGATGCAGAGGCGATAGTCACTGTCTAAATGACTTTGTAGTTACGAATGAGAGAATGAGAGAGATAGTAAGTAAACTTATGAAAAATGTTTTACTGCTCGTTCATAAGGTCCGACAGAAAATTTGTGTGCCTGCCCTGGCAGAAAAGTTTTTTGCCGCTACCGGGAAAACCAGACACTTTTTATGTTTTCTGTGAAACTCAAAATCGCTGTTTGGTTTGATTTTATATCTTTTATCTATGATTTAAGCATTCATAATAATGAAATTAACAAAAATAAGGTTAGAATTAATTTTAATCAATGTTAAGTATTGCATTCAGAAGTTACCAAACAATTAATCCCAAAGTATCTAATCAAAGCATTTGGGTAAAGCACAACTGTAAAAAACTTTGTACAGTTATTATTTTTGAGTTATGTGTAAATTCATACTATATAATGTGTGTGTGGAACTGTTTATCTGTATGAAGTGAGTCATCACCAGTCACTAAGTCGACGAGTGGGCAGTCGTTCGTCACTTGTTATATGTTGGACACGTGTGATGAGAGAGTATGTGAAACTCGATAGTTATAGTTTAATTCCAATCTATTTCTTAAATATATTATATTAAATATGAAATGCTTTTCCAAAGTGATTTAATAATAACCTCTAACACAAACTCTGAAAATTTAACAATTATAAATAAAAAATATTTCAGATAAAAGAAATAACATATAATTTTTAATTGACTGGTTTCTGCTTTGAAATCAAGTTTTGGAACTTAGTGAATATATCTGAAGGTGAGGGTTCTCCTGTTTCTTCTTTATAATATTTAAAGTACGATTTTAGTCGTTATTTATTTCGAGTATAATTTTGTAATACGAGTTTTTAATACTTATAATGTTTATTGAACAAGCGTTTCAAATGATCAAATTTAAAAAAGGATTTGTAATTAGTTGTCGAACTAGAGTGCTCTCGACTGAGGTCCCATTCGAGCTGCCTGATCTTCAGGAGATTTGTCGTGTCCACAATGTGGCCATGCCATTGCCAAGCTTCAGCCCAGATTAGTCATCACTCGATTCACACTTGGCGACTGTGTTTCTGCGGATGTTTGTAAAACGTGATGTTTAGGGCATACGATAAGCTGGCTCTCCTGAAGAACTTCTTTGTTCCTAAACTCCGCTCTACATTAATAGGAATAACTTTTCACATTACATATCGAGTGACGAATTTAAGTAGTGGGATAAGTAAAGGCACCCATTATGAATTATGGCATCAGCGCTTTGGCCATATAGGTAAAGATAAATTCACTCAACTAACGAAATATCAAATGGTTGATGATATTCAGTCAATTCAGGCAATCACACCTGCTGACAAGTTGTGTGAAGCATATCCAACGATCCTTATTTATTATTCATTCCGATGTTTGCGGGAAAATACGGCCACCCACAGTAGATAACAAAAATTCGTTTGTCACTTTTATAGATGATTGTACTCATTATACAGTAGCTTACCTACTTACATAAAAATCCGATGTATTCAATGTTTTCAAAGATTTAGTGGCCAAATCCAAAGCACATTTTAATTTAAAAATTGCAAACCTTTACTACGGCAATGGTGGAGAATATCTATCAAATGAATTAAAATATTTTTGTGCAACTAAGGTTATAACATACGACTTAACCGTGAGTCATTCACCACAACAAACTGGTTTAGCTAAGCGGATGAACCGCACATTTACCGAAATGGCCCGCTCCGTGGTAATTGCAGTCGATTTATCAAAAGTATTTTGAGGTTAAGCTGTATTGACAGCTGTATACTTCATTAATCGCTCACCGACCAAAGCATAAAAACGGACAACACTCCGTACGAATTATGGTATAATAAAAAACCAACAATTAAAAATCTTAAAGTTTTTGGTTCGACAGCATACGTTCATAATACAACAAGGGATGGGAAATTTGATTCAAAATCAACCAAAGGAATCCTTGTATGGTATGGGTATGTAGAAACCGAGTAATTCATTACAGCTCGATACGTCATAGTAGACGAAATAAGATATGCAATTACATGAACGCTCATGGGTATGAACAAGGATCCTACTCCGCAACAAATAAGCCACTATGATTCAGAATCATTTGATTATCTGTCGGCACGAGGAATAAAAAACAAACTGGTCCAAGCGGAAAACTCTGTGTCCTCGGAGAAGGATAAACCTGAGTTAAATAAACCAGAACAATCTGAGGTATCAATAAAAAAATCTTACTTATAGAAAGTAGATAATAAAAATTCAGCAAAAACAGATAACGATTTTTTGTTCACTATTCATGGTATGAGTAATAAGCCAGAAATTAGAAGAAGTGAACGTTTACAAAAACGTCCACAGTTATCTTATGATGAAAACTTGGATGAAGATATTTATAATATAAACTCATTGCTACTTTCTGCTAGCGCGATAAAAATTAACATTCCTACCTCTTATCATGATATTGAATTTAGAGATGATAGAGCATATACAAATATTTAATCTACGTTAATATATTTAACTTGCATATTTTTATCTATGAATACAATTAATTAATTAATCAAGTATATACAAAATTATATTGGACATAAATATTATAAACTATAAGATTGGTCATCTCATTTTTGAGTTGGAGTACTGGAGTTTCATTTATTAAACTGGACAAAAATGATTCTCACTTTGATCAAGGGATATGTCGTTCAGTCATTTTGTGTTAAATAATAAAATTTAATATGTTTTTCAATTGTATCATTTCAATATAAATTAAGTAGTAATTAATTATGAAAAAACTTGTACTGATAATATCTTGAATTTTATTTAAAAATATATAATGCCATATATCTGAGGAAGTGTAGTCAGGGACACATTTTCGCAGATGATATTTATTCAGATTTAAACACATTTATTTTTATACAGTCTTAAGTTAAAATAATTGGCATATTAAAAAGTTCTGAAACTAGCAACATTATTACCTGAAATATATGTGCACAATTTTCAAGAAACATGGTATTGTGGAGTATTTGAGTTTCACCGATATCCATAATACACTGTATCATTTCAAGGTTGTGATTTGTTTCAAAATTAAAAAAAATTAGCACATTAGTTGTAATTAAATAAATTTTACATATCAAAAGCAAAGTGTAATTTTAGGCTTTGAGCGCCCGAATTTTTTATACAAAAATACCGACTGAATTTTGGCGATCTTACATTGTAGTGATACTCTGAAGCTGGATACCACTTATCAACCTTAGAGATTTGCTTTCGCGGCATATTTATGCTTCCGGTATCCTTGAAGAAACCATCACCCTTATCATCAAGTACTTCTTTAGGAGCTTGTGTAAAATAGTTATTTTCTGAAAAAATTTTACATTGTATTTGAATAGTAAATCCTAAGCGGCAATGGTAAATATAATTGTTGTAAACGTGGAAGAATCCAAAACGCATCAAACCCGGCGCTCGATCATCAATATTGTCAAAATGATTGAACATGATAGTCATACGCGGATAATTATTGTACTTAGCAATATCAGCTGGATCATCTGATGGATAACCAAGTATCAAACCATACTCGTGGTTCATAAACTTACAATAGCTAATTGTCACGAAATTAACAGCTGAAACTTTAAGTAGTTTCCCTAAATCATTCTTGTTTACAATTTTTCCGTCAAAGGTACAGTGGTCTATCCAATAACGTTCACCATGATCTAAAATTAACTGAGTGTCACCATTGTCGATGTTTTCCACATTGTGCAGGAAAACTAGATTTTGGAAGACGATGTTGCTTGATTTGTTAGGCGCCGTTTCGAAATAGACGTTGCTGATAACGTGTGCTTTCCAAGAACCAATTATAGATTTATTCGCCCCAAGCAAAAGACGTACTTTCTTAGGTGAATGAAGATTCGTTGTAATAACTAAAGTTTGAGATACTACGTTGCTGATATGTTGCATCAAATCCTTCAGATTTTTGACATAAACCACTGGTCCCTTCGAACCTCCTGTAGTACCACCTTTTTTTGCAAAGCCCAGCATGCCAAATAATTTCTTATCTGGATATTTATCCACAGCAGCAACTGCAGCAAAAACTACCTGCAGAACAAATTACGAAACATTTATGAATAAGAATTTAGTAAGCATAATCTAAAATATACTGGAAATAGATTTTGTAACAAACTAATATCTACTTCTAGATGAATAGCTAAAAATGAGGCCTCATAAGATGAGTAATTCATTTAAATATGACTGTTTAAAAAGTACAGAGTGCTGTATTCTCAACATTGAATGTCACAATATCAATTATTTTATTTCATAAATTTTAATTTTACAATTAATTTGCAATAGAAGAAATAGTCCCCTTTATACGGTTGTGCGCTGTCGAAACCAAGTAAGCGCCATTTTCTTCAAATTTCAGGTAAGCACGTTTTCAGGCTTCCTTTACCATAACTAATACTTGTACACAGTAATATGTAGTAAAATGATGTTTTTTGTACAAATATTTTAAGATTAAAAAAGAATCAAGTGTATTTTGATACTGCAATGAGAACAGAAAACACAGAAAGTGCACTTTTTTGGTTTGGCGCTTACTTGCTTTCGACCACGCACAACTACATAAGTTAGTTAAATATATTATTTGATGTTAGGTTTTGGGAGCAAAACTATAAAAGAGTACGCAATCAATACCTACAGATTAAAAAAAATTATAAATATATGGTATTGATGTTTAATAATCTTACCAAAATTAAAGAAAATGCAATCTGCATTTTCACAATTGAATACGTAGCTTAATTAAGCACAAAGAATTAATCTTCTATTCACAAATGGTAAGTTATCGGCCTTTCTCTACCAAAGTCGCGTGTTTTATAAGACTGCTTCTCAAGGATTTTCTGTTATATTTTGTCTAATATACAGGGTGCGTCAAAAGTTCGGGTACATATATTTTAAAAATACTTTACTGAAACACTTTATATGTACACATGCATAAGAAATTATAGTGAGATCTCGAAATGTTCACCATTATAAGATATAAAAGCTCAGGCATGAGAAAGGTCGCGTTTTCACGTATGATGGATGAACATCTTTTCCCCAAGTAGAAGAAAACAACCTTTTGCAGAGCTGCATCGTCGCTTTCGCACTATGTGCCGGTGCCCAGACTCCTTTTTCAACAAACACCAAAGGCGCTTTTCCCGTTGGAAAAATTCCATCCTAAACGATCACTGAAGCAGGAAAATGTGATCTACTGACTCTTCTGACTTGTTTAATAGTAAAAGCGTTCTCATCAGAAAACAAAACATTACGATGTCGTCCAGCTGCGACCAAGCGTAAAATTTTTTTGCATTTTCACAAACGGGAGTCTTTTATTTTCTCTGTCAACACGTGAGCTTTTTGCAGCTTGCAAGACTAAAAATTTAAATCATTTCTCACGATTCTTCTAATACTGGCTTTACTGAATTTAAACTCGTTACACATTGGACGGATGGAATGCTCTAGATTCCGAAGCAGTCGCATTTTTGTCTCTTGACGGTCAGCCGGAGTGATTACGGGGCGTTGTCGTTTACTTCTAGGGCATCATAGACTTTTGCACGCGAAATATGCTTTCTTTGCTGAAGCAAAGAAATTATTGCTATTCAATTCGCTATTCAATTCATTACGTATTTTTATCGCAACTGAAACAGATCCGAAAACACTAATTTAATGAAAAAATACTTCAGGAACACGAATGTCATATTTAAATGAATAAATTCTCAACGCATTTCCGAGAAACTTAAGCGCAAAGATTGTTCGGGATCTTTTGACGCACCCTGTATCTGATTAAACGAAAAAACAGAACAGATTTATATTGACCCAACCTTATCTCTACCGATGCTCACTCACAGACAAGTTTGTTTAATCTTATAATTTGCTTAATCAAATATGGAAAATAATGAGTCGTAAGAAGATCATAAGCGTGTACCTAGGTCTGGAATACGAGAAAAAAGTATAAAACGGTCAATCTTATTATTGGCGAAAATGTATAGAAAAAATTTGCTTTTTGTGAACAAATCATCCACGACGTCCTGAGCCGCGTCGGAATTAGTGAAGTAGATTACGAAGTAAATACTTCCACAATGAAGGACAAATAGAAATTTATCAGCTTTTCTTCGTTAACTTCGTAATTTCCATAGAAAATTCGCCTCCCTTTTACATACCTTAATAAATTTTTGCCAAACAAAACGCACACAAATTCAATCAGCATCATTGATACGGACGCATTGACGTGTATAATTTGGACAAACTATATTGATATACATAAAATGAATTGCTTGTTCATCTATTCTCCAATCTGCGTCTTCAAAAAAATAATTATAGTTTATAGTGATAGTTATAGTTTCCAAACTCTGAAGAAATACATAATTAACTGTTAACAGTTAACAGTTGGCTCTACTACCTAAATAGTTGTCCCATCCAATTATTTTTTACACTGGGACATTCTATTTGATATGTGTAGATGCAGAAGTAGTTGCAGAACCATAATCCATCCTATTGAATGGCAATCGAAACATGAGTGTGGTAGTTGGTACCATTACATGTGCAGATCATTTTCCTATAAAATGTTATTGCCTCAAAACCAAACCAAATAAAGTTTATAACTAACGAATTCGAAAGAACGTTGAACAAAATGTACTATTGTTATAATCATTTCTCACAAATATCTGAGCTCGTTATACTTTTCTCAAATTAAAAATTTAAATTACGAATATCTCAAAACACGTATCCTTACATTTGGATGACATGCATATTGAAAGAAAGATTAGAATATCTAGTTTTTAACCCAGGATAAATATAATAGGCATGTCAGGATATTCTGAAATATTAATTAAGGCAAGTGTACGATTGCAAAACACCAGGACTCTGAATTCATAACTTAAGAGAATGAAATAGAAAATAATGAGGACCTCTGAATTCGCTTTAAGTCAGTTTTATGATCTGAGTTAAGACTCTTCGAGTTTTGCAATTATATATTTGAATTATAATTATATCAAAACATCCCGAAATTTCCATTATATCTTTTCAGGTTAATAAACTAGAAATTATCAACTTTCCCTTAATATGCATTTTATCCAAATCTAAGGGGTAAATTGTTCAGATATTTTGAATTTAAATTTCAGCTGTAAAAGTATACAAATTTATTTTGAATCTCTTGGTTTTAAACTTTATTACATTCTCATCTCAGTGAGAAGGTATTGATTCAAAACTGATATTTCTTACGTCGGCGTCTGTCTGGCGTTGTCGTCGACCTCATTGTCGTCTGTATAGCAGATAACTTTTAAAAAAATAATCGAATCGGATTATGCTTTGACATGCAGTTTCAGAAACCAAAAAGAAAGATCGAGTTCGTTAATCCACTTATTTAGATACAAATTCAAAAATTTTGCGCATTTAAAAAAATTTTGAGACCACAATCTAAGATTTAAAAAATCTATGTACGGATATTCATAGTACACGGAAAGTCAAACAATTTATCTGTACGGCTTTTTCAATAAAACGAAAAATGTCAGAGTTATAGCATTTGTCAAATGCAAAAAAATATAAATAAAAATTTCCAAGCCAAACAACGAACGATACGAAAAAAGTCAAGAGAAGAAAAACGTCACCATTTGAATTCCGTACAAGATTGTCATAATAACTTCTTGATTATTCTTAAACAGTAAAGAATTATAATGTTGATCGTATACAAAATAATGAAAAATGAAACATTCTATTTAGCGGCTAAAGGATGCAAGATACGAAAAAGATGAATAACAAAAAATTGTGCACCTCGAAAAGATCTGTAATTTTGTTTATTAATCTATTTTTAAAAGATTGCATAGTTTTTATTCTTTTCGCGTAAAAACGCAATTAAAAACAAAAAAATTGTATTTTGGACAAACGGTGCAAGGTACGCAAAATAAATTAATAGACAAAAATTGGTCTCATGAAAAGGATCTACAAATTTGTCATCAATCATATTTAGATAGGACGAATATATATTCTTCAATTCTTAAAAAAAAGATTAAAAATAAAAAATGAAGTTTTTGGAAAAACGATATAAGATACGAGAATAAATAAAAATACAAAAGTTGTTTCATCAAAAAAGATCTAAGAGTTTTTTATAAATTATAAATAAATTAAATTTATGGAAAAACGACATAAGGTAAAATAACATCTTTAATAACAAGTTTTACATTCTCATTCATGAGAGTGTAATGTAATCGTTCAAATTTTCGATCTCACTCACAGAATCCAAAAATCATAACATTTTGTGGGTGTCTGTCCGTATGTTTTTATGTCTGTATGTATGGTTAACTGAATGTTGTAGCCACGCTAACTTTTGAAGGACTTGTCTAATCGCGTCAGCCTTCGATACACTTCTTAAGGTTCCCAAAATAAAGGTTAAGTTCCTTAAGCAGATATTTCCAACCAAAATGAAGAACTGTAGAGCATTTTCAAAATATGAAAATGTGTTTTCCAAATTTTAAAAAATGTTGTCAAAGTTTCTTATAGACGGGGAGAAGGCTTACAAATTATGCAAATAGAATTTTAAATTTCGATGAAAATTTTCGATTTAAGGTATAATATTTATGATATTTGAAAAAAACGTCTGCTCTAATACCAGTGCTTCAGCGAAGGTGAATATAAAATTAATTGCAAGAATTGTAAGAATTCTATAGTTGAATGTAGATAATTATTTTTGGACTAAAATTAATTCTCTATGATATATTTCACTAAGATTTTACAGAAAATATCTCAATATCAATGTCTATCTTATTTAAAATGATAAAAATTAATTTGGTTATTTATGGCCTAATAATCAGTATTTCATATAGGATCCTTTAGCAGATAATAAAGCTTTAAT
>JAWWLR010000158.1:69008310-69018904 GCA_035041075.1 Acraspis erinacei | reverse complement strand
AGCAGAATCTGGCAGATCAAAAAAGCTCAATATATTTAAACAGATTGCTTTCGGCTGTTGAAATAGATGCTATCAAAATGGAAGTGGAATAGTAGCTTCCTGTTGATGAAATCCGCTTGGAAGATGTGGACAACGAAAACATTATTGAGGCTGAAGGCATAGATGCCAGGGATAATGAACATTATGCACCGGGTCCATAAGAAAAACATCCGGATACTAATAGTGAGAGAAACTACAGCATCTTGAAAGGAATTTTGTTCATGCTTTACTAGAGTTCAGACATATAGAACCAACTCTAAGGTATTCTCTGCCCAAAATCAACATAAAAAATGATTTACGTGCACTAATAGAACACCTCAACAGCAAGGTTTTACCTACGTATTTGAACGTAACACAAACTGCGTTAGAGGTGCAAACTCTTGTATACTGTGCAGTTATGGAAACCGTTAGAACGTTGGGCCGCAGCACTAGGCCTGCAAATGCAGTTTTTGTCCCAGGAAGGAATCGAGATCCACCATGGATGATCAGGTTGTATATGGATGACCGCAAAGTAAGCTGCAAATTGGGCCGATTAACTCAATATAAAAAAGGAAATAGAACAAGAAAGCTGATAAACCAGGTTACTAAAATCATCAGCACTCGTCTCATCGAGACCTTAAGTCCCTTTATTAGCACGTCTAATCAGGTCCGCATTTTGAGGCCGCATAGTTGAATATTTTTGTCTAATTTATGGAATACCTCATCTAATTAACCATATCTCAAATCAAGCAGAGACGGTTTTTCGATAAAAAGTTTATATTTTTTGTAATAATCAAAAACGTAGAGAACAATAGAGAAAAATATCAGTGACACTCACTAATAGCTCTCCATGCATGTCCGCAGCGAGCCTGCTCACCCTCGTCAAACTCCAGTCAGCAGACTCCCCTCAGGGTGATAAATGACGCGGAGCGAATTAAGCCGGGCATTGTTATGAGATTTTGGCCGGTTATAAAAAATAAATATTATGAAATAATTGATTAATTCAATTTCAATTGACAAACTTAATTAATTTATATAATTATAAGAAATTGAAAAACAGATTCATGAAAATCGGTTAATATTTGGAGTAATAATGTGAATCTGTACATTCTTTACATTTACACCGCAGTTTTCTAACGCTAGAGTGAAAAAATTTGGAATGCGCTTTTGAACCACCGTAGTGTAGAGTGAGGAATAGAGTGTTCTAGGTGGAGAGCTGTGAAAATTTGACTGTCTGTTTTTGGACCCCCCCCCCCGCATTTTTCATTTTGCGGAACAAGAAAATCTGTATTCGTGACATTTATATCAGAAAGTAACAACTTATGATGGTGCTGGGAGGGCCAAATGTTGAAATAAATCATTGTTTCAATATTTGCAAACTGGGTCTAAAGACAATATTATTTTCTTGAATGGTTTAATATTTTTGTCTAATTTTTTGCATACCTCAGCTAAATAACCTAATCTCGAAGCAAGCAGAGCTATTTTTTCTAGAACATGTTTATATCTAGATTAATAATCAAAAAGGAGAGAACATCAGTAGTAACGCGCAGATTCAGCTGTATATGCATTTTCGGCTCGTATAATCTAGATTATAATCTATAATCTAATTATTTTATTGAAAAATCGGCTCTGCTTGATTCAAGATATGAGTATGTAGATAACATATGCAAGACATGAGTGAAAAATATTCAACCGTTCGGCCTACAAATTCAAAACCGAATACTGGATTGCTAAATATCCTAAACCAAAAAAGCACTTTTACCATTCATTAATTGTTAAATCGATCGCAGATAATAATTCATAGTAACAAGCTATAGATTATTAATATAAGTCAGAAATCGAATTAATCAATCACTTCATAATATCAGTTTTTTTAACCTGCCGAAATCTCATAACATTGCCCGGCATCATTCGTTCCGCGTCATTCATCACCCTGCGAGGAAATTTGCTGACTCGAGTTTGACGAGGGTAAGCAGGCTCGCTGCGGACATGCATGTACAGCTATCATTGAGTGTCACTGCTATTGTTTTCTATTTTGATTATTAAATAAAATATAAACATTTTATCGAAAATCCCGCTCTGCTTGCTTTGAGATATGTTTATTTATTCGGAAGCGCTTTCCATGCTAATAAACGGTCTTAACACCATGAATATTGGATGATATTATGGACTGCCAACCGCAAAGACTTGATGTTCTTTCTGCAAGATGCGACGGTACAAGGAAAGTAGTGCACGAGCGCAACAAAATCGAAACTTTCAGACAGATGAAATAAGGTTCTATCGTGAACTGAGTGTAAAGCACAATAAACAGCAAGACACCGAAGTCCCTCAATTGGAAGATATGACTAACTTCTGGCCGGATTTTTGGGGTAAAATGAACAGATGCACTTTGGACACTGCGTGGTTCAAACTGAAGACAGCAAGGCAGGCAATAGCCCTGAAATGCAGCTGACAAACATCACTGCTTTAGATGCTTCAGCAGTCTTAAAAAGGGCAAGTTACTGGTAAACTCTGGGTCCGGACATGGTGCAAAACTTCTGGTGCAAGTACCTGACGAGTGTGGATCATGCTTTGGCAAGGTGTTTTCAGAACATGATTGAATACCCAGATCTAACTCCAGGCTTTATTCTGCAGGGTCCTACGTATATGTTACCTAAAAACCCGATGCTCAAAATCCTTCTGAATTTCGACCGATAGCCTGTCTTCCAACAATTTACAAATTTCTTACAGCTATCATTGCAGATCAGGTATATTCTCATTGCGACGAGAATCTAGTCACTATAGACGCTGTTGCCATGACTCAAGCTCGTAAGCATCAAATGAACTTCCACATGGCATACATTGACAACAAGCAAGCTTGTCCTACCGTGCCGCATGACTATTTGCTTGAAGTCTTAAAAGTTTACAAGATCTGCCCATGCATTGTTGACTTTCTAAGTCAATGGACATCTAAGATCATGGGCAACCAAGGATAACTAGATCAAGACGCATTAGGATGGGCATATTTCAAGGAGACACATTCATTGCACTATGAATCTGTTTAGCGTCAAACCCATTGAGCAAAACACTAAACAGGATGTTTCATGGGTTCAGAATTCATGATAATGAGGATGATGATCAAGTGCCCATCTTTTGTACATGGATGACCTGAAGCTGTACGCTAGTTCAGGACAGAAGCTGCAGCAAGTGATCGATGTCACAAAGCAGTTTTTCAATGATATTCACATGGAGTTCTGACTAGATAAATACAGAATATCCCATTTAATTAGAGGGGAATCAGGGATCATAGAGTTAGAGATCGGGTTCGAAAATGGCATCGAGGCAATGGCTTAAGGTGAATAATATAAATACCTGGGTATTTTTTAATCTAAGAGGATTCAGCATACGATAGCTAAGACAGCTAAGAAGATAGCTTAAAAGGCTCAGATTGATTATGAAGAGTTTTCTCAACTCCGCAAACAGAATCAGGGAAATAAACACATATGCGTAGAAATGACGAAGCACCTAATGCACCACAAAAATTCAACGATTGAAAGGGTACTTATTAGGTTCCTTGAGTGCCTAGAGGTACATTCAAAAATAGTGAGATGTATGAAAAAGCTTATGCTCTTGGACGGACAAAATTTGTCAGAGCATCTGACAAAAGACAAGTGACTACTTTGAGATACTTTTCTGCATCTTCCTCTTGCAGCTATCTATTGTTCTTCGCGGCAAAAGCTCTGGATACCTATGTGACCCGCCGAACAGAAGAGAATTTAAGGACAACCACGTTTTATACATGGACGACCTTAAACTCCTTGCTTCTTTAAAAGAGAACCTTGCAATCCTTGTAGCGACAGTAAATAGGTACTCTAAAGCCAGTGGCATGAGCTTTGGACTCGACAAGTGTGCCTGCGTCCATCTACACCAAGGAAGACTAGAAAATACATCAACGCGTAACAATCATTATCTTCAAATCGTAGGTGGAAATACCATTGAACATCTTGGTAGCGGAAAAGCATATGCATATCTTGAAATACCGCAAGCGCAAACCCAAGATGCGCGTGGGTTAAAACGGCCCTTGAAAACGGGTATCGCAAAATTCTCAGAAAATTTGGGCTTATGAATTACCTGGGAAGCATAAGATCCAGCCGACCAATATTTTGGCCGTTCCTATACTGCTTTACACGTTTGGTGCAGTAAAGTGGAATGTCGGTGAGGTGAAGCAACATGACCGAAGCACACGCAAGATGATGAAAATTCATCGAAGTCATCATCCTAGATCTTCAGTACCTCGTATATATCTCCCTCGAGATAAAGGGGGTAGTGGTTTTCTGAGTTTAGAGTGTCTTCATCGAAGAACTGTTTTAGCTACAGCCTGATCAGTTCTAAAACCACAGTTTCCCTAATGCGACTCGTACACCAACATGAAGTTGTCAATGTTACGGCGTTTCTCTACCGAGCCGCAGGTAGAGCCAGATAAGAGCTTGGTCTCCCTTTTGATTACAGCGACACTACACATGGTCTAAAATCAATAACACCTTTTGTGCTTAAAATTCGTGTAAAGGAAGCAGAACATTCGCTTCTATTAAAGGAAAATGCTGATAAGCCCCTTCATGGTAAATTCTACGGGATTATACGTAGAGAAGAGCTTTCGATGGGTCTATCTAACATGTTTCTCAAATCTGCTGGATTTAGATCGGAGAAGCAGGGATTTCTTTTTACCTGTCAAGACGGTGCTTACACCTTAGTTTACCGTGAGCGCATAATGAATATACCTGTAGGCGATACCAACTGCCGAGCGTGCAAGGGAGAGCCAGAAACAATTGGACAATATCTCACTGGATGCTCAAAGTGTGCAATCTTCGGTTACATAGAGAGACACAATACGGCTCTGAAAGTGTTATATAACCAGCTTCGGCATTTCTATCTTGTTGAGCTCATGGTTACAAAGCCTGAGTTTGTCCTCCAAGATCTAAAGACCAAGATGATTTAGGTGAGTGAATTCTCGGCACCAGCCAATGGTAATATTACGAAAAAGTATGAAGAAAAGCGGTTTAAATATCAGGCTCTTATTTTCGAGCTGAGAAGGCTGTACCCGGCTATAAAGTGCATCTTGTGGTTCTCATAATCGGCTACCTTTGAGGTATGAAAGCTTCATTTCTCAGCCAACTCAACAAAATCCCCACTGGCCAGCATCAGACGCAGACGATCGCAAGTCAAATGCATAAGGGATCAGTATGCTTCTGGTATCAGTATCATCCTTCTGGGATCAGTACATCTGGTCCGGCTAGAGACAGCTCTCTATGGAACAGTGTTGTACGAAGCATCTTTCGTAAATTTCCCGCTCTTGCTTACCTTCTAGGATAGAAGGAGCAGGAGTGGATGTCGTACACGTTCCAGTTTCGTCGGGATTGGTTGTTTTAAGGAACCATGATCGTTGCTTCTGGAGCATACAATTTCTCTCACATTTACTAGATAAATGCAGAACAGTGCACCTTTGAATTGGCAGCAGCTCAGAAGGCGGTTTTATTAAACACCTGTCGCATTGTAAGAAACATTCTTGATCATCAGGAAGCAAGCGACTACAATCCTGTGGAGTGAGCTCTAAAAAAGCATCCAGGGGTGACTGTTGTCACCTGCAACGCTCGCAGCCGCTCGTAATTGTATAACTTCAACATCATCGCAGGAGGTTTCAAGCACCGTATTAAATTAACTTATAACATCCTGATCTCATCAGTCACTTGACTTATTTCGTGGCTATGATGTACAAAGGGTTCACCCGAGTAAAAGTATAATAGTTATAATAATAAATGCAATAATAAATTTAAACTAATCAATAAATAATAAATAAATAATTAAATAAAAAATCCAACTCTAAACCAAAAATTCCTTCGACATGTTGGGCAGTAACCATCTTAAGCCTGTTCCAACATTTTAAATGCAATGTGAATTACTGCCCTTATAAAAATCATGATTAATGCAATTGTAAAATAAAATATGATAGATTATCGCCTGTTCAATTTGGTCTCGGAATGAAGAAATATCCTTTTTTTAGTTACCTGCTATTTTAAACTTATGGCGAAATGAATTAAACTAAATAACAAAAAGTAAAATAATACGAAGACTTCGAAAAAGGTAAAGCCGATGCCCTTTTTAAATTTCTAATTGTGAAAACATAAGTGCAAATATCAGCACAATTAAAATCGGCTTTAATTTTCAGATTTAAGATCGGTATTTATATTTTTATAATAATAATAGTCACATCATAAATAATATAATGAATTTGTACAGAATTAATGTTGGTCAAACACCTTCATATTTCCAGTGTTTCGTAGAGGGCGGGAAGGCGCCCCCTTGAATGGTTACAGAAATAATGTTGGTCAAACCCCTACACATTTTCAGTGTCTCGTAGAGGGCGGGAAGGCGACCACCTTGACGGGTTATAGAAATAATGTCGGTCAAAGCCCTACTCCTTTTCTACGTCCCGTCGGAAAGCGGGAAGCGGGAAGTCACTCCTGCGGCTGATTACAAACATAATGTTGGTCAAAGCCCTACCCCTTCCCAAAGTTCGTAAAATACCAACCTGTGCACTCGATCTTGTAAAATTTCTTGAAAATCCTTAAAGTCCTCCGAATTTTTTGAACACCCTTCAACTTCTTTAATAGCATTGAAAAGTTCTCAAGATTAAATAAAATTATTAAAAAACTCTTTAAAATCCTTCATATCTTTGAATGTTTTTAAATACCTTCAAATCTTTTAAAATTCAATAAACCGGAATAACTCGTCAATACAGTATTATACAGGCAACAAATAAATGTTTTTATTAATAGTCTTTGCCTACAATCATCTAAAAATATGTCTTCTGCAGTCCGTGTTACCGGATGACATCGAATTGATGTACGTTTTTGTCTCATATTTCTAAATGGGTTTTATTATTTCAAAGCAAATTTAATATTCATTAATTCTAAAAAAAGTGTACTAAAAATGATATGTTGAGTTTTCTTTGCAAAATATAATGCCATCAATTTAAAGAAATATAGTTGGAGACATAAAGTCCTCTAATTAAAAAAATTATCCCTACAATAATTGGCAGTATTATTTTAGAAGTTGTGTTTTTCTCCCAACCTTTTCTTCAAGAAAAATGTGCACGTTATACGTAATTAAAAAGATTGTTTTTGATCAGCAAGAAAGTGTAATTTTTGGCTTTGAGCGCCTGAAAATTTTGTACAAAAATCTCGACTGTAATCTGGCGTTTTTACAATGTAGTGATAGTCCGAAGATGGACGCCACTTATCGACCTTAGAATTTTGTCGGAGCGGCATATTTATGCTTCCGGCATCCTTGAAGAAACCAGTACCCTTATCATCAAGTACATCTTTCGAAGCTTCGGTAAAATAGTTATTTTCTGAGAAAATTTTACATTGAGTTCCAATAGTAAATCCTAAGCGGCAATTGTTGATATAGTTGTTGTAAACGTGGAACTTTCCAAAACGCATCAAACCCGGGGCACGTGCATTAATATTTTCAAAATAATTGAACATGATAGTCAGTCGAGGATAATTATTGTTCATAGCTATATCAGCTGGATCATCTGATGGATAACCAAGTATCAAACCATAAAAATGGTTAACAAACTTACAATAGCTAATTGTTACGAAATTAACAGTTGAAACTTTAAGTAGTTTTCCTAAATCTTTCTCGTTTACATTTTTTCCGTCAAAGGTACAATGGTCTATCCAATAACGTTCACCATGATCTAAAATTAACTGAGTGTCACTGTTGTCAATATTTTCCGCATTGTGTAGGAAAATCAGATTTTGGAATATGATGTTGCTTGATTTACTGGGCGTTGTTTCAAAATAGACGTTGTTGATAACGTTTGCTTTCCAAGAACCAATTATAGATTTATTAGCCCCCAGTAAAAGTCGCACTTTTTTAGGTGAATGAATATTCGTTGTTATGAGCAAAGTTTGAGATTCTGGGTTGCTGATATGTTGCTTCAAGTCCTCCAGATTATTGACATAAATTACTGGTCCTGTCGAACCTCCAGTAGTGCGCCCTTTTTGTGCAAAGCCTGACATGCCGCGTAACTTTGTATTTGGATAGTAATTCACTGCAGAAACATCAGTAAGAAATGCCTGCAGAAGCAATTATGAAAAAATTAATAATGATAATTCAGTAAGGATTATCTAAAATATACTAATAATGGATTTTGTGTAAGAATAATTTCCACTTCTCAATGAATCCTTAAAAATCGAAATATTGAAATTTCATTAGTTGAGTAATTCATTTAATTGTGGCTGTTAACATTTTCAGAGTACTGTGTGCTCAATGTTGAATGTTAAAATTTCATTTTTTTATTCAATGAATTTTAATTTTACAGTTCATTTTGAAATGGTTGAATATTTTTGGTATCATTTGAAAATTAGTAATTATTAATTATTGATATTAATATAATTCGAATTTAAAGGGCTTGAGCTTGCATTATCTACTTTACAATTTCTGATTTTTAGATACCTTATGTTTATATTTTACATAAGGTCCCATAGGGATTCCGGAGAAAGTTCTGATAAAGTACTGGGTATCAGAAAAATCATTATCAAAGAACCAACTCTTCCAAAATGTTTTTGAAATGCAAAATAGTGACAAATCTATTAGAAAACCTTAACTTTTTACATTTACTCATAGGATTTATGACCAAAAAAATTAAAAATATGTCGTAAGTTCTAACTCATTTTTGTCGCACAAATGCCTTGTGTTCTTACCGAAATTTCGACATTTGATGACTACGAGGGGAAGTATGTCCAATAAAAAAAAGTGCTGAAATAGGACTAAAGTACCTGACCATTTTTTGGGACATAAATCCCATGTGCACTTTTCAATTTTTAATGAAAAATAAAATGGAACTATTCTATTACTAGCTATTATTTGAACTTTTAAAAATTGTAATGAAAAGTTTTATTTTTAGTACTTATACTTACTTGGCTCATGCCCAGTACTTTACCGGGACTTTTCCGGGATCCCAATGGGACTTTTGATTTTACTACAACTGCAAAATTCATTTAAAAACCGCGCAATTATATTTTGATTTTAATGAAACTTCTTAAATCACTGTAAAATTAAAAATTATATATGTATTTTCTCAAGATTAGAACTTTGTAAAATCGAAACTCTAGGAATTATACAGTTTTAAACTATAAAATGTTTCGTATTCTTTTAATTTTGATATATAAGTGACAAAAGGTGAAAAATTTTTATGGGAATAATTATAAGATAGTACACAATAAATACGCATACAAATTGGAGAATATTCTGAATATAAGACACTAAAGTTAAATAATCTTACCAAAATTAATAAAAATGCAATCTGCATTTTCGTAATTGAGTACGTAGAATATATGTTGCACGTAAGACGTAGAACAGGGAAAAGCGAATATTATATTCACGAATCGCCTATTGTCGACTTTTCGTTATGCTGATGAAATTGTATTTAAAAAATTTGCAATCTCTGCTGAAGTCGTGAGTTTGATAATTGAAGACACGGACAAGACAATGTTTTGTCAACACAAATTTTTCTATATAAGACTAGATTTATACTATGATAAGAGATTTATGTTTAACGGTTTTATCTTCTATGTGTAGTATCTGTGAATGAACAAATAAAAAGCTAACCAGATTTTTGTTGATCCAACGTTATCTCTACCGAGGCGTCAATTGTTATATATATGACTCTTTTAGATTTAACTGATTTATTTCGAAATATAATTGTAGGTTTAGCAGACATGACGTTGGGTCAATACAATTTTTAATTAAAATTATATTGATAGAATGATAAGAGATTTATGCCCAAGCATTTTCTATTCTACGGCGTAGTATATATGTGATTGGACAAACAACAAACTAGATCTTTGTGTCCCTCTTTAGAATTTTTTTATTGGCATGAAATTAGTCAAATCTCTTTTAAAAAAATAATGGAGACCTTTAAGGTTATTAGAAATTATTTTAAAAGTACAAAAATAATAGAAATATTGAATATTTTCCTTTTTGCAATTACCCGGGTAATACAAACTCTGAAAATGACATGATTCAAAAGCAACTTCGTGACGTCTTGATCTTTGCCATGAAAAAAAGTTATTTTGACAGATAACCCTGAATAAAACTAAAAACTTAGAAATCGGTTGGGTCAATGTAATATTAACTATTTTCCTTTCATAAATATAAAATGATAAATATTAGGCTATATGAAAAGTTGGAGTTTTAGTAATCAAAGCGGAGTGGATAGACTGCCGGTAATGCTAGAAAACCTTTTTGCCTGTAAATCAACATATCTCCAGCACATCGAAAAGACTACCAGACATTTTAGAGTGAAGTACACGTGATTTAAGAGTTATGTTGTCATATTTTGGCTTTTGTCGCTTTATATCGAATGTTTTATGTATATACAGTAGAGTTTACGACACCTCTCGTTTTCGGGGCTGTAGAGGAAGCGAACAGGAAGTTTCAGATAACCCTTTCTCCTGCGTGAAGCCGCGTTCGGCGTAGTAGGCTTAGCCGGTCGCGTATGTGTGTACTGGAGATACGGCAAGGAGTGAGG
>JAWWLR010000158.1:68917804-68929659 GCA_035041075.1 Acraspis erinacei | reverse complement strand
ACAGCCGTCTTGTCGAAGGGTCTCTCTGGGACTGATTTAGCAGGACAACAAAGGTTTTCAAGTTTTACGAGTGAAAATAGAAATACACACTGTGGAACTAAATACAACTCAAATTTAAAATTGTTAATTTTTCTAGAATTTTAATATTGAATTTTGTCTTTGAAAAAAGATCTCTCTCCTTAGCTCCGCTGGGAATCGAACCACAGGTCTATTGACCGATCTGCCGATCGGGTGTTCTTACCACCAATCTACTTTCTGTAATACCAGCCATAAGATTTGAGGGGTATTTTAGATCGATAGTGTGGATTTCTATTTATACGTAATGTGATTAGTATCTTCATCTGATCGGTCATTACCTTCCCCGACGATAATACAGATTTGTTCAATCTTGTACTTTATTACCTTTTCGTAAATTGAAGTTTACTCACTTCTCAAGGAATGTTCAAAGAATAACTGACACCCAGTCAGTATTAATTTTGACCCTCCGATGATCAATTATTGTGCCTGAAAAATTTTTATTTTTAAACTCATTTTCAGTTGTTCATATAATTTCCATTCGTATAATTTTTTGTCCACTAAATCGTGAAAGTTAATTCTTTCTGTGATTAACGAAACAATTAAAGAATCTTGAGAGCAATATTTGTTTGCTTAAGATATTTTGAAAATATTTAAACAATTTTCATTTGTTTGAACAATTTTTTACCATGTAAATCGTGACACGTTTATCTTCTTGAATTAATGATGCACTTAATGAATTTAAGATTAATATTTTTTGGGTAAAGACAGCGATCATTTGAACAATTAATATGACTTCCGCCTTTTTATAGGAAAGGTGGAGAAGATTTTTTTTTTTTTCTTGAATTTTTGACACTATATATCTTATTAATCGATATTTTCTTATCACTACAAAATCGATATGATAAATTAACTATTCATAACGTACTGATAAAAATTATTCAAAAGAAGATCATTGTTTAAAGAATTACGTTACAGGTTCCAAAATAAAATATTGAATAATAAACGACATCGTACAAAAGATTTAAAAAAATGTATCCACCTTTCCTATAAAAAGCGGCAATTAAATGATTATTAACGGTTCAAGTGATTGGAAAATGTCTTTTATGAAAAATACCATACTAAACCAAACAAATTTCAATCTATCATTCGTTGATGGTGTCTCTCCTTCCTAGTTGGCCCCTTCCTTGAGGGATGTCACATATTTATAATATGATGGGCCCTGCTTGCAAAGAAACATTCCATACAGTTATCTTTTATAAAATATTTCCAGGTTCTCTATAAATATTAAAAATTCTGACACAATTCTGGGCATTTCATATTAGATTCAGATTCTATGTCAACTTTACAAAAAACTTTGTTAAAAAAAAATTATCGCAGAAAATATAATTCTGTATAACCATAAAATCAGATCAATCTTTCTGTTTGAAGAATATTCTTGATTTATCGCTGATTTATAATTAATTACCAGTTTATGATTAAAATATATCTTCGTTTGTGAATTATCGCTGATATTGATGCCGAGACGTTGAACAAGCTTTATGTGGCAATTTCTTAATAGGGCCAATTTCGATGTCATTAACTTGACTGTTCCGTGTCAGGACGAGATCGCGTGTTCACCGTGAGATAAAAATCTTCTATGAAGTGTAGTGTTGAAATTCGAATATGTAAAGGAAGACGATCCTTTTTTTAATCACTGAATCAAGAATCGTGGGCGTTTATAACACTAATTATCCATATACAGATTATGAAAGAGAGGGAAAAAATTGAACTAGCAAGTTCTTTAATTGAAAAAAGTATCAGTGAAAATTAAAATCGAACATAAAGGGTCAAGTTTATTTTCTAATAATTAGCCTATATTATCTAGCTAATGAAGCAGGTTTTTAAATAATTAGCTTAGGTATATCATCTTTGATTTAGATATATTTCATTAGATTCTCTTATAGATAATGAAATAGTGCTTAATAGAAACGAAGCAAAAAGCCAGAGGGCAAATAGAGATTATATAATAAAAGTCTTTACATATTCAAAGTTCGAACGCAATGGATGACGATGAGACCAGATATCGTTAGTTTGCACGAGCTTCTGGCGTAACTTATTACTCGAATTCAGTAGGCAACTATATATTCGCTCGCGTAATCGATGCTTCAAGGACCTTTAAAGGTATTGGCAAATCGCAAGATGAATCTGCTCACAAGAAGTAGTTTACCGAGACATGAACTAATTTATACAACACTTCGATTTCTTCCTCTACTTTAGATCAAGATCTGGAATCTCCTGTCACAATCAGAACTTAATTGATTTGTTTTAAAACAGACATTCCTTCAGCGAAAAAGATTTTTCATAGCAATTTTTAAACAATTATGGTACATTATAATCGAGGGGGAAACAACTCTGGTAGTCCGCAGGACTGCTCCACAGTGAATTAGGAATGAATTTTGGCGGAGAAATTAAACTTTAAGTCGCGGATTGCAACTTCGCGGATAGCATCAAATCACGACATTTTCAGACTCACTGATCGAGAAAAATGGATTCTACTTTCCTCTCTACTCCTCGTCGTCGTTGTTCAGCTTGAAAAGATCTGAAAATTATGTTGAGCATTTTTTACAAGCCGCTCATTTTTTGTTTTATTCGGCAAAAATTCGAGTAAAAATCTAAAACCTCAAATTTAAAGTTCAAACTCGTGAGTAGCGCGCGTAGCGTCGTATGCATTATTCAGTTCAAAATTGCTGAAAAAACATAAGGTTGTCAATGATTGAGAATGTTTATTAAAAATAAAATTATAGTAATAATTAATAAATTGGAGAGAAGAAGAAAAAATCAAAGTACAATGTTTTCACTAGATTTAAAGTACTGCAACTGAACTTAGAATTGTTCAATATTTCATTCAGAAATACTTTCTCAATGCTAATAATTAGTTTATTAAACGGAATGGTGATTATTAAAGATAGACATTCAATCGAAAATGTCCAGGTTTAATTATTTTTTGGGGTTAATTTGTTTTTAAGGTGATAATAAAATCGGGTGTTAAACCTTTTGATATTTGATCCCAAATCTATGTAAAAATTGAATATTTATCATTTTTTATAAACAAATCTTGTAAACAATCCTCCAGGTCATTAATTTTCCCGCAAAAGCTATACTATAATTAATATTATAATAACAATAAAAAGATGTAAGACCTCAAATCACTTTTTAATATTTTTTAAATAAGCAAAATAAAAAAAACTGGCAACCTTAAGTTTTTTTAGGAATTTTTTACTGTGCACTAAAAAAAAAAGAAAAATTGAATCGGTTGATAATTGCGAAATAGAGCTTAATTTGCCCGTAATAATATATTCCTGAATCACAGAGCGATCGGTTATCCCAACTGGTAATCCGAAATAATGTGGCTCATCTAAGCAATTCAATTTAATCCTCGGTAATTCATTTTTCATCCACAGTATCTACTCGTAACACAGAAATTCCCTTGCACACTGAAGTAAACCAGTTGTCAACCGAATTTATGTGGGATAACCGGAGAAATTCTCGTAATCCCAGGTAATCCAATTGAATTTATAGACAATTTATTTGTAAACCTAGGTCAACTTTTTCAAGTAGACTGACCCAAGTGGTCTCTGAAATTTATTATAACCTTCGTTAGGACGTTCGCGAAACGTGCCTCCTTTGCAAAAAATATTTAAAATAGTAATATATAAAATAGGAAAATTAAAAATGGTAAATCTTAATAGTTGAGCATGCTTAAGTTCGAGGAATTTCCAAATTAAATAATTTTAAATTGAACGTGTTCGAAGATAAAAATTTGGAATTAAGAGCGTTGAAAAAATAATTTTAGACTGAAAAATTGAAGAATATACAATTTAAAAATGAAAAACTTACTATTTAAATGAATTTTAATCCGAATTCATCATTGTTGAATAATTTCAAATTGAATTCATTTAAAATTCAATCACTTTAGCTTGAAATTGAAACTATATAACTTAGAATATTTCAAATTAATAGTATACATTTTAATTGAGGTTTTCATAGATGCTATAGTAAAGCAATATTTCAATTTTCCAAATAGCAGGATGACAAAAATAACATAAAAATAAAAAGAAATTTAATGGTGTTAGAAATTTAACATTTTCTAATTAAATCTTTTAACATGTTAACATTTTAAAATTGAATACGCTTCAAGATTATTTCATTTAATTTCAAATATACTCAAAATAAGGCCATTTCAAATTATAGCCTTAACAGCTATTAGTACTTGAGCATTATTAAGTTTGAGGCATTAGATAGATTTAAATTAGAAGCAGTCGAAGTGTACAAGTTTATAATGAGAAGCGTTAAAAATTGAATTTTTTAACTTTAAAATTTAAATCTTAAAAATAAAAGCTCTATTATTTAAATAATTATAATTTCAGATATAAAAAAGTTAGCCATTGTAGATTTGGACTTTGAAATTTGTACAATTGAAATCAAAATACTTTTAAATTAATAAAAGGGCTAGTCTAAACGTCCAAAAAGTCCGTACATTTCTGTACTAACGTTACCACACTGTAGAGTCCAAACGTATGGACAAAGCAAGAGGAATGGGAAGCAGTAAAGGGGAAACAGCGTTGCTGTTAAATTGCAAAAATTAGAATTTATAAAATTTTAATTTTAATACAAAGCAATTTGGGTCGATCTCAATTAAAAATATTTCAAATAATATAGATTTAATTTTGAAAATTTTCAATATTGAACAATTAAAATTTGGCAACCAGGAATTTTTAAAGAAAAATATAATGCATATTAATTATTCAAGTTCTTAAGTATTCAGTTTTAAATTTTTCATTCTTAAAAATTCTTTATTATTACGGCTGATAATGAGAAATGGTACCACATGAAATGTGATCATTATAAAGCAGGGCTATTTTGCATACTTTCATTTGAAATAATTCGATTTGGAATGTTTTCAGTGAAACATTTTTTGGCATCTTAAAGGTATGAAACTAAACTGTGAAATATTGAAGAAATTCATCAAAACATTAAATAATAAATTAAACATTAAATTTGTTCTGAGTAAAACATTGCACACTTAAATTTTTTTAAATAAATTAGAATACAAATTTATTACCTCTTGTTACCCTCAAAGTCTTCAAGCTCGACCCTAAGCATGTAATCTTCATTATTCGTCAACATATAGATATTTTCATTTCCAAGCCAGAATTCCCTCGCGGGATCTCCAAATCCATTTTTGTAATCTGCCCAGTCTCTGTTGAAATTTTCCCTGGGTTCTCCATAATCGTCCCTCCTTTGAATTATCTGCAAACAAGAAAATAATCAAATTAAATTCATGCACTGCACATTCTATATGACATTCCTCGTGACGAAACATTAGCGGCATTTTAATCGGTCGATAAATTGAGGACATGTTATTGAACATATTTTTTTGATACAAAACGATAAAAATGCATTCTCTTGAGCAATCGATATGCCGAAGGTTATACATCTCAAAGACTTTAATATTTATTCATTCTTCATCTTTAATCAAAAATGTTATTAAAAAAACGGTCGAAGAAATTTTATGGTTGTTTTGGAAACTCCAAAAATCAACTAAATTGATATTCTTCATCTTTGTTTCCAAATCTGGCATTAAAAATTGTCGGATCAAAAATAATATAAAAAGACTGATTTTTCTAGACTGATTTAAAGAACCATAGAGATAATTCGAAAAACAGTAATTTACTGCTTGTTTATTTCATAGATATAGGGCTAAAAAACATATTTTTTTGTATAACTCTTGATCATTTTTATGTAGGTTTTTTTTCTATTTATAATGCTGCCTATTGCGTTTTAATAATTAGTTTAAGAGCTGAGAACTTCATAACGTGCATTTATTTATTAGTTCTAATAGCTAACGGACAAAAAGGTGGAAAATTTATTCAGGCAGAGGGCATTATTTGAAAGTTCATTTTTCATTATGTATTATAGAAATCGTGAGTGCTTTCAGTTAATAGCACCTCATGTTATTGAAAAACTTCTTTGTCGTGAGTTGGGCAACAGTATAATATAATTATAGCTCCACAAAACAATAAGCAATTCATGAAAGAAAAGTATATTTATTGAGAATTTATATACAGTTAAGAAAACTAAACGCTTTTTGGAAAAACTCATGTTTCCTTTTTAAACCACCAACTATATTCCCGATTCATATGGATTTTCATATGGAGAATTGTCAGTAAACTTAATATTTGATGTCCTAGTTGTTTATCAGTGTTTGATGATAAGATCAAGATTAATTGATTGTGGATGCTTTAATTGAAATTGTGTCTAAAAAAGCTATCTAAAAATAAAAAAATAAATAGCTTGCCACT
This sequence comes from Acraspis erinacei, assembly GCA_035041075.1. Lineage (NCBI taxonomy): Eukaryota > Metazoa > Arthropoda > Insecta > Hymenoptera > Cynipidae > Acraspis > Acraspis erinacei. The sequence goes on along the minus strand of JAWWLR010000158.1, from coordinate 68,923,300 downwards.
CGCTTACTTTTTTTGAAAGGCAGTAACAACATGTATCAACATTTTGGTATGAATAGCCAAATTTTTCCTACGAATCGCAAGCGCTGAAAAATAGATTATTTGTACTTACATTCCGTTAAAAATAGCTAAATTATTTCGTTTGATGGGTGAAGCAGTCGCATAAGGAAATTTTTTGCTGAAAAAAGGATTCCTGTTGAAATAAATGAAAATCCTCTCAACCTTAAATTTAAAAGGAAATTCCACTTACGTCAAGAAACATCCTTTTGTCACAAAATATATTTCTTTTAGTATGGGAATGTATTTTAATGTTAAAATTAAGAAAAAAAACTTAGCTTTATGATAATGATATATTTATGGGTCTTTTTCATGACCAAATCCGCAATCAGCACATCAAAATACATCGATGCATAAGGTTGCTAAATTATAAAAAATGTATCGATTTTTATTCTAAAAACATACAATCTCTCCCGAAGACGTGATTTCGATAAATTTTACAATTGCCAAGTGGGAACTCTGCTATTTCCGATCAAATTTACTATACAATAAAAACACATATCTTTATAATATATGCGTATTCAAAAAGTTTCCTGAATTTCATTCGGCGTTAATGAAACGTTTCAGTAACCTTTTTATTGTTTTAGCATTTATTTATAGGCAAGGTTTCAAAGATATAAAAAATGTATACACTTGTGCATACAAATTTCCAAATCTCTACCGAAGTCGTGAGCTTCTAATTTTTTAAGTTGCTGCACCAGTAAAACCATATATCTCTACGAATTAAAAGCATACTAAAAAATGTTTCCTTCACTCTTTCGGCGATTACATTACTCTTTATCGTATATCATGATTTGTTAAATGTTTATCCTTAGGGGTCGTCCATATATTACGTAACGATTTTTGAAGATATAGGACTTTAAATCTTTTATTTACACTAATTTTGCATTTTTTGAATATTTTGTTCACAGTCATGACTGCATAAATAAATAGGAATTCTTATAAATTGTAGACTAGACTATAATAGTTTTAATTACTTATTAGTATTAAAACATTCAGCGGAGGAATAGGGTGGTTGCCTTCAACCAGTGCCCCTTTCCGTTCCACGCTCATTTAATTGTTTGCATTTATATTTTATATGTATCTTCGTTCGGTAATTTTATAAAAATATGTATAAACAGATATGTAAATTTAATGCAAACAATACTGATGCAATTTATGTACACTGTCGTACCTACGACACCGTCTTCAGCACAAGAGGTGCCTCAAACAGCTCTAAACGTCTCTGTAATTGATAACCAACGTCAGAAAGTGATATAAGTCCGGAGAAAATTGCAGCAGAGCAACAAAAAAGATTCGAGATTAGAGTCACCTGCAGACATTCGATCGTATCTCCTTCGTTGACTTTCGTTCAGAACAAGATGCTCATACACATACCTGGGTAGGATCTTACATTACAACTGAGTTGGCTACATTCAAATCAAAAAGTAATAGAAATAAAAATGAGAAACAATGAATGTAAATTTTACAAAGAAACTAGTTATTTATCTCAAGCTTTGAGCCATTTAAATTTAACTGGCACGAAACATATCTCTAAGCAATTTTGCAATTATGACATTTATTTGTAGGTGCTATTACCGGTTTAGAAATTATCTAACACTTTAGAGGTTTAGAGGAACGATTTTACTTTTTAAGGCGATACATGTTTAAGAAATATTACGTCTAAGAAGCCTTCCAGTGTAGTCATAAAACGCTTCGTATTTAGTGATATAAGGAAAATAAATGTCAGAGTTGTTTACTCGATCTGTACTTAAAAATACTTAAGAATAAGGGTAGAATGCTACTGTGATTATAGTTGATTTTGAGTGGGGATTGTCAAGATTGAATTAATAATATATCAAATTGAATACACCTGCTTTATACGAGTGATTTAAACTGCTTAATTTGAGTTGTGGGAAAAGAAGAAAGTGTATTTCAGGGAAAACCCGAAAATCAGGGAAAAGTAAATAAATTTTATTTTTCGAGGGAAGTGAGGGAAAAGAAAGAACTATTGCAAAAAATCATTTGAAAGTCAGGGATTTTCTGTAAGAGACCATTTAAATAATTGTCCAAGGGTAATAAATTAGAAATTTTAAAAACTTAACTTGAAATTGGTTTATTAAGTTTATAAAAGATTCACTGTTCAAAATGTTCCCAGGTTTAAATTCTGGTCTGTGAACACTAATACTTAGGAAAAATGAAAAATTAGTCAGGGAAAAGATGGAGAATTAAAAAAAAAGGTTGCCGCCACCATGATATAATATTATCGTTAGTAATTTATTTGCCTTGCATTTCTTTTTTTTGTCGCTTCCTGCTGAAAATCATCTTTTAGTTCCAAATTGTATGATTTGGATTTAAATACAGTAATCTTGTTAAGAAGTGATCTTTTGGTTGAAAATCTACTATTGCATTATTCGTTGAGAATTCATCTTGTTTAGTTACAAATGCAATTAATTATTTAGAAAATCATTTTAATAAATGGCAAAATATTATTAAAGATTCTATATTTAATAATTATAAATCAAGTTGTTAAAAAAATCATTTTTTGTTGTTGAAAATTCATAATTTTAATTCAAAATTTATCTCTTTGGTTGAAAGTTTAATTACATTGTAGGAAGCTATTTTTTGGTTAAAAAAATAATTTCTTTAAAGAAAAGTTTAACTATTTTATTTCTGGCTGAAAATATGTTTTCTTGGAAATTAACCCTTTTCTGAAATTTCATATTTTCAGGTCGAAATGCAACTTTTTTTACATAAAATTCGTATGTAAAATTTCTTTTAATTTAACTAGTTAGTTGACCTGTCCAGAAACCCTTATAGTTTCGGTCGGGTGTCCGCCCCTCCTTAGCATGAACCATTATGCATGGGCCCAAAGTAATACATCCTTGTAGGCGCTCGGCGCTTACTTTAACTAATTTTTGTTTGTTAAAATTATCAGCTGTTATATTTTTTGTTGAGAATTCATCTTTTTGTTAAAAATTTAACTGCTTTTGGTTGAATTTCTATTCTTTTGTTTTAAAATTCGATTCTTCGGTCACTATTTGTTGTAATTTCGTCTATTTGGATAGAAAATTCATGATTTTGAAAAGAAAACTCAACTTTTATGGTAGAAAATTAATCTTTTTGGTTAAAATGAACCAATAAATTATTAAAATTATTTTATATTATTTATAAAAGAGATTCTATAAAAAGAATATTACAATATTAAAATTCTGGTCTAGAAATATTAAAAGTCAGAGAGAATTAAAAATTCGTCAGGGAAAAATCAAGAAAAAGTCAGGGAATTTGTAAAATAAAATGTTGCAGTCATCCTGGTATCATATCTTCACATTTTGAATACATGCAGAATTAAAAAAGTATATAAAAATAATTGAGCTTGAAAAAGTTGGAATTCTTATTTCAAAACCAAAGATAATTAAATGTTTGTGTTTTTAAATCTGAAATTACCCAATACGTGAAATTGAAGCCTCAATCACAAAAGTTTTTAATGACAAAAGGAACCTTCACACCAAATTGCATGTTTGTTTAACAACTTAAACAACATTTAAATATACTGCTGGAACTGTAATTTTATCAAATCCTTTTTAAATCACAGTTTATTAAAAATTATCCCAAATTTATTATGTCCTCTTGCAACAATTAACTGGGTAATAATCCATTTATCTTAATCTATCTCTGGTTCTAAGAGGCTCATAAAAAGTCTAGTTAAAAAAAGATCCATCACATTTTCATTCGAGCCAGCTCTTACAATTAGCACTAATGAAGATCTTATCTTGTACCTAACTGTGTAATGACACTGCAAATTAGAGGAGGCAGGTCTCACGTCTCATGCCGTAATATTTTTGCTCCTTTAGAGGTACGATTTATTCGACTTCGCAGTTAGTAGACTCAGTCAGATGGGTGTTTGATTGTACAAATCCTTTACGTACGTCTGGTTTATTTTTAAGATCGCTTAAAGAAAAAAGAAAGAAAAAGAAATGAGAAAACGGGAAATTATGATGTACGTTTGACATGAAGGAACTTTCGAAGCAAATCATTATTATAATTAGTGAAATGCTGACATTGATATCGAATATTGGATCTTCTCACGAATTCACATGGTTCAGTGAATTTCCTCGTATTTTGATGCAAAACTATAATTCTTCCCCTCAGGCGATCTAAAGTCGTTAGGGATAAAACTGACCATCACGAATTTGAAAACTGAATCTCATTAATTAAATGTCTTCACTGGGTCAACGTACAGTTAATTAAAAGTCTTGAATTTTGACTATTGAACAAAATTTGAAAATAGCCAATTTTTTTACTCTTATTTCGAATATCATCAAAAATATCTACGATGCAAAAAGTTGGTAATGTACACATGAATGAAGTTGTTAAATCAAGGTTGACCTAGTAAAATGAAATTATAAGAATAAAAATTAATTAGTTAAGAGTATTGAAAAATACATTGAAGAATTTTTTAGATTTAAATTTAAGAAGAGAATGTAGAGAAACTATTAATAAACAAAATTTATAAATTATAAAAACTTGGCGGGATCGAATATAATTCTCAGCTCTGAATATCACTCACATTTATTTTCAGCGTCCTCTCCTTTAGTTTATCGAAATTACTGACTCTTTAATACATTCCATCCAGCCAATTTGTTGTATTTTAAAAACAATTTATTTGATATTGCTCTTAATCAGTGAATGTTAATTATTATTTTTTCTTTGTACTTGGCCAAATTTTTGCATCCTATATGTTTTGGGTGAGATTTCACTACGGGTTAGAAAAAATATATAAAAAATATTATAATTTAAATACTTACAAAAAAATCCTTATGAAGGATTTTAATTCTTAAAGAAAGTGGTTACTTAGAGTTAAAATTGTTACTTAGAGGAGCTCTAAGTAACAATTTTAATTCTTAAAGAAAGTGGTTACTTAGAGTTAAAATTGTTACTTAGAGGAGCTCTAAGTAACAATTTCTAACTCTAAGTAACCATTTTCTTTGGAAATTAAAATCCTTCGTGAGGATTATTTTTTACTTGTTTAAATTATCATAATAGAATCTGAGTTAGACTTCCAAAAGCAGGCTATTCGTACCGAAATTTCGAGAGCCAGAGTCTTGTGGAATGAGTAGACCCTAACTTTAATAAATTGAACTTTATATGATAAAATCAATACAATTTTACAAACTGATGATAATATTAAATAAATTCTTGAAACAAACAAAATTTTGAGCCATTAAAGGTAAAGCAAAATCTTTAAAAATATCACAAGAGGATAGAAGGATGAACTTATTGAACAAATAATAAATCTATTATAAATTTCAAATAAAGAAGAAATAGAAAATAATATTTTTTTTAGTTTTCCAAAGCGAGAATTTTGTAGTTTTTATTTTGTTAAGCTCAATTCTTCACAAAATGCAGGCAGTTTTACATCTTATGGCTCTCAGTCAAATTTAATTAAGATGGGTTAAGAAA
>JAWWLR010000158.1:68897718-68908998 GCA_035041075.1 Acraspis erinacei | reverse complement strand
CGGATTCAGCGTATCAAATTCCTTCAGGTTCACCAGGTCCAGTCTATGGGTGTGAAAACGTGTTGGCCTGTGTAATTAAATAATAATAAAAAGTTTTAAATCTTAGAAACTTTTCAGGTTATGCTCATGTGTTTGACCGGAGAGCGTTGATTTTTAACAGAAACCATTAGATAAAAAGGGATATTTCGCTTTCCACATGTGTTCAAAACTACGAATTTTGCCGACGTTTCGTAAACATTGCAGTTCACTTCTTCAGGGTAGTTTTCTTCTTGTAGTTTTGTACATTAAATCTATTATTAACAACCATTAGGCTTAAAATAATAATTACAATCTTAAAACAAATTTTGTTATGCCAGTGTTTTTCGTCTATGCATTATATTGTTTATAAAAAATAATTAGATTTCAAAGAATTTTTAAAAATATTTTAAAAATAATATGGTATTCTAGTTTTTTAAATCGGAAGTCGATTATTTTAAACAAAATCATTTGACCATAAAAATCAAATGTAAAATTTTTCGTTCATCCTCGGAAATGAGTATTTTTGAACAAAAATTGTCTATATATCGCATAAAAAATATATTTATATTATATTCATTGTTAACTTAAGTTATTAATACGCCTGTTGCAGCTATGACAGCTCCACCAATTTGGAACTAATGGGAAGAGTTTCGAATTTGAATTCAGTATTAACAAGCAATAATATATTCGTATTATTGTAAATATGTAATCCTGTACCTCAGCCTGAGGAGCCCGGGGCTTATTTCATAAAATCTACCAGTTACAATTTACAAGTACAAGTCTAGGGAATTGTAACTTTTATTACAAATGGGCGTCTCATAAAGTCATTGTTATTTTTTACAAGATAAAAGTACGGCGACTCCTTTTACAAGTAATATCGCGTCGTTTTACAAGCGTTCTGTTTCATAAAGGATTTATCTTATAAGTAGCACCTGTGATTTGTAGAAAAATTTCGGAGGGTGTGTCTTTTGTGAAACCCTGATCTTTTTTGCCTTTGTTATTTATCAAATCTTTCTCCCGAGATATGATATAGATATGAGGTATATAGATACATATGAGGATGCTGAATCAGAATAAAAAAAGGTTGATGCAAAAAGATGATAATAATTTCAAGAAATAGAATTGCAAAAAAGTTAAAAAAATAATTACTACGTCAAAATTCCAACTAAATTGTTACGCCTAAACCTGTTTTCGATGAAAATATTAATTATCTAGTTCTGTACTGCAACCCTTTAATTATCAAAAATATGGTCTTTAGTTTTCTTTTTTATTAATTTATATAATAGAAACAATGAAATACATACATTTCGCGTGAAGTTTACTCAAATACGAAAATTCGTGACTAAACAAACACGTAAATACCGATGTTCCGATGTTCCTAAACAATTTCTTAATTATTTCTAGAAATAAATGTGCGTAAATAAATATCTTGAGCAAATATTATTTCTCAACCGGAAACTCACCGTCCAACCACCATCAGCGATTTCCTGCTCACAGAAGACCTTGAGAAACCAGTAGGTTGTGCCTCGAATCTGAAGGTAGTAAACACCACTATCTCTCATTCCCGCGTTCAGTAGGTCGATGCAAGAGTAGCCCTGAAACAAATAAAGCGTCATTGTGAGATTGTGAAATTTCAAGATTCGCAATGTAGTTGACAGACAGAACATTGCATTATCAGATTTTGAAAAACATAATAACAGAGCTCCTCTTTAGTGATGCTTTTATTGTGAAAAGTCTTTTATTCAGGACCTGACTGACTGCCTGACTGACTGACAATAATGAGCGAATCGCGATCTTTTCAGACTTTACATCATTATAGAAGTAACGGATGATCCACTCTATAAGGATCCAACTTATCAAACCATTCTCACCAACCGTATTAAAAAAACGTTGAATTGAAACGCATTGATAGGCGTTGTATTTAGTAGAATTCCATAGAACTTTTCGCGAATGCGATTCAATAGTTTATGAGATTAAAAACACAGGGTTGTATCTAAATTTTTTTAAACTAAAATGAGTTAATAAAATCAAAAGCGCGGCTCGTTAGTTTTCGCGCGTCTGTTGGATTTTGCACTTCGCGCTCGATATTATGTTCACCGCGCACTACGCACTCGGTCTTTGTACTTCCCTCACATTTGAGCATAGACCTTTTTAAGTTAAAAATCAACCCATCGACAAGTGTTATTTGATGATTTTAAATCCCCTTTTGTTATAGCGCGTTCGGCTTTAGCGAAAATTTATTCAAAATGCGCACTTCTCTATATTATATTTAACTCAATTATATTCTTATTTATTATTATTACATCAATATTTGTTGCTTACTTACCTTTATCTCAGCATACATTTTTTGCATTGTCTTTTTTTTATTTTAAGGAAAACAGTAAACATTTTGTTAATTCTAAACTTTTTAATATTAATTTGGAGGTTTCTAAGGAATGAGAAACCCCCCATCAGGTTCTAAAAGGATAATTATTTTGAGTAATGCTAGATTTTACACAAAGTGAAAATTAAAAAAAAAATCATTTTTGCATCTTATTGGAAAATTCTTTATGTAGAGGCATTTTACTATTCGATAAAGAAAAAATTTAAGTTAAAATTTGATTTTGTTATATAATCACACTTTGGATGTTGTAGAAAATTACAAGTGAATGCAGGTTATGGGCAAACATTAATACAAAATTTTGAAATTAATTATTGAAAGACTTCAAAATTGAAGACTATATCAAATGCACAACTTAAATTATATTGTATTTGCTAATGACCACTTTAATCAATGGATCTTCAAGGCTAATTCAATTATTTAAAAAAATACAGCTTTGTAAAGATGACAATCTCTATTATTAAAACTAAATACTTTTCTGTTGAAGAGATTCGAATTGATCGATTCAAAATTTTAAGAAGGAATACATTTTTAATTTTGCAGGAGAACAATTTCAAATGCAAGTACTCAGTATTACAGAATTTTAATCACTGAACAATTTAATTCCCTATACAAAACCGATTTATATAAGATAATATCTTTTCTATTCCAAGAATAGGTGTAAAATAATGAGATATTAAGTCATCCTCTCCAGGAAATTCCATATAAATAAAATTTCAATATTTAATTTAAAGTAAAAGCACACTCACAATATGCAAGAAAACCGCTTTCATAAATCAGAAGTAGTGCAGAAATTAACCACTATTCTAAGCTGCATAAATCATCACTGAAATTACTCGACCTCATTGCTTCTAGTATCGAATCATGTTTTCGCAACATTCCTACATAGAGATATAACAATTAATTGAATTCCTATAACTACAAAAATAACCCAGTAATTAAACCAGAATGCAAAATATTGATAATTCTGTCAGGTACCTCTTATATAACAAAGTCCGTTGGTAACATTGTATGCATTTTTATAATTAATACATAAAAAACAATTCCTTTTTGTATACAAAATATACTTGAATAGCCTTTGTCTCAGAAATGTTATGCCGTTTGCATATACGTCCATGATCCAGAAACGAGAAAGAAGCCATCTTGAGATTGAGATCTTTTCTAGGAGATAAGGAGCGTTACGACCTCACTTTAGAATTCTTGGATAAGCAATCAGTCCTCATTCTAAGAGAAGGATTTCATGTGACAAGAGAAATCGGATTTTTTTTCGCAAATCCAGAAATATTTCGAGAGAAAAAATAAATAAACTGCCAACCTAGAAGTGCACTCGGGCAAGTTGCAAAAAATGTCGGGCAATGTTTGCAAAAAATGTATGACAAGAAAAAAAAAGAAAAAATGTAAGAAAAGGTAATGGTAAGGAGGTACTTTCTAAAATAAATTATTAATAACTTTTCTATCACCTGTCGCCTTATAAAAGACGACTTTGGATTGAAATACGAGTGCGGAATGCACAAAAGATACGCTCGAGGCTGCAATGATTGAACCTCGTTTTAACGTTAAAGGGGAGGTTCCGTCTTATATTTATTTCCTTTCACAATCACGTTAGGATTTTTTTTTATTTTGATGCAAAATATTGCTATTAATTTTTTATTGCACTCTTCCGAAGGGAAATTTTTATTCGAAAGTCGCAAAAGAAAAAAAACACGATTTAGTTCCTTTTTCAGTAAGAGGCTTCTGTCAGTATATTAAATTAATATTTGGAGACTTTGAAAGTGATACTTTTTACGGAATGTGTAGTTCAATTACAGCATAATAAAAAACAACTTCTTACATAAAAAATACTCTCATGTGTTAAAAAAATATATTTAAAGGTCCGATTTGTCTGCTTAATTTGAAAAAGCGAAAGTGAGGTTCATTATAAAAAACCGTCGACCGAAATATCTCATGAATTCGTTAATGTCGGAATGATCAAAAAAGATAAGCCTAATTTATTTTATTGACCAATTAGAAGCGATCTCTTGAGTTAATAATTACAACTCACATCAGTCGATTAGCGCTACTGTATAAAAAGTTCACCGAAACTTGATAAATTATTATTTCAATCGCGGGAAACAGGAAGAGATCTTTACATGTTGTAAATTTATCTCTCTAATTAATTTATATTTTAAAAAACTTCTGTTGGTATTTTCTAAATGTTTTCAGAAATTCGTTTAAAAAATAGTTTTTTGCTTAAACTTGGAACTCAATCGGAACTTTCTGTTCGATTTCTACCTAAATATGCAATTCTGCAACACGAAACATACAAGCAGGATTTTAAAAGATAGTCAATTAAAAATGCACTGATTATAATTCACGGTTTTCGACTCAAATTCTCAATTTATGTTGACTTTCAATTTCAATTTCTTGTTCTTTTAAATTGTCCAGTCTTTTGTTTCGATGTTTTTCAACTGAATCATGTTCGCCTTTAAGTTAATCAATTTCTAAAGGCTTACGATTATAACGGATTAATTCCTAATACGTGTTACTTAAAGCTGTTGAATTTTGAAAGCTTTAATTTGAATTTGTACTTTTTTAAATAACGAAGTTACAAGTTGAAATTATTAAGCCCTTTATTTTCATATTGTGCAATAGAAGCGCTTTCACTGTTAACTTTTTTCAATTTTGAAAGGCTTTAAAATTTAAATTATTCATCCTTGAAAATTTACTATGACAAATTTTAATTCTTAAAACATATATATAATGGGACATTTTTAGAATAAAAAAATAAGGCTAGTTTCTTCTATTGATACCAAGTTATTATTGATTAAGAAGGTATCTATTAATGTATGCCAGGAAAGAAAAGTTTACTTGCCCAAAACTTACTGCTCTTCTAGCTTTCCTTAAACCGTATTTTGCCGGAAAAAAATTAACAGAATTCGATTTTGTCTTGTAAATTAAAAAATCCAATCTTGACCATTTTTGTCTTCAATTTTTATTTTATATTATGGTCATTTACCAAATAGAAGAGCTAAAAAATTTGCCGTAATTGTTTCGTTCATAGGAAGACTGTTTGTTGCACTTTCAAATTGAAAAATAGAACGAAAGATATATTAACACTTCGCCCTATTGAATATAAATAAACATTTATAGAAGGACTAATTCTCAAAATTCTAAATTTGAATGAAAGTGAGAATTCAGAAGGAAAGTATTGTTTTGAAATATAAAATCAAGTAAATTTGAAAATATTAATAATGAAAAATATAGAAATTTGCAAGCATAGAAAATTTAAAATAAGAAAATATTTACAGTCTATTGACTTCAAGAGACTGAATTTTTTTGCCCTTGAGTTTTAAATAAACTTATGAAGCTTGAACATGTTTAATGGTGAGATCCTTAATTTCAAAAATTTCCATATGATACTGCCTTTTTAAATTTAAATTAAAGTCTGAAACCGAGGGAATCAGAAATAGGGTTCAAAATTTTGAAGTATGTTATTATTTGAATTTCGCGTACCGAGAAATTGGAAAAGTGTGTTGAAGATTAAATGTTGGCAAGTAGGCAAAAAATGCGTTATTATATTTTTTTAATTGCAAATTTAAAAAGTTAAATATAGTTCTTTAAAGTGAATACATAAAAATGACAACTGGATAGTACAGTAAACTGCCACCTATGTCCCCACCGTAAAACGTATACGCTCACGAATGTCCCCCTCTGGAGGGGCCCCCACCCCAACCCGAGTCGTCAGGAGATTTGTGTCCAGCAACGTTCATTGGCTGCCTCGGCCTTTTATCGATACGCCCACTGTAGTCAAATTTTCCAACTGCGCATGTGCCAAAAATCGCGGGTCTATTTTGAATAAATAAAGATAAACTGTCAATAATAATGCTTTTCGGCACATGTGCAGTTGAAGCAGTCGCGTTCCCTTAGCATGCGATTAATAAGTGTGACTGATTTTTTTATTTTTTTGAAATAGTACAATTTGTCAACTAAAAATCAATATAATGGAATCAAAAACCGACTCAAATATTTCGCGGCATATTGAGTACTGCAGCATGACCTCCCCGGGTAGAAATTTCCTCTTTATGCCTAAACTATAAATATTGGCTCTTACGAGGCCGCAGCCAGATTTTCTAGCTAGAAAAATCTAGGCTTTCCCTCTGCTGGCCCTTGGAAGGTTATTGTCGTTTGCTACTTGACCTAAATTATTTATATAATCACTTTTTAGCACTATAATTTTTAATCAAACTAGATAAAAGATTTTATTCATAAAGATATATTATAAAAACAATTTCCATCAATTAATTATTTTCTCGAGAGGACCTTGTAAAGCCCTTGACAGTTAAACCGGGTAAAGCAGATGTGAGTCCAAAAAGTGCATTAATGTTATTAGACTTAATTATACTTAAATTTAACAAAGAAATGATTTAAAAAATAATTAATTATTAGTGTCTTAAAAATTTGAAAAGAATATTTCTTAAATATTGATTTAATTTGAAATCATTTAAGTAAGTTTAAAAATCATGCCTAACAAATCGAATTTCAAAAAGCTTTTTTCCTAAGTTCGAAAGTATCGGATGAATGCCGTCAAGTATTTATGATATCGAACACAGCGTGGAATGGGGATAAGGCCTTCAACTTACAAGCGTTCGGTGCGTGCGTTCGATTCTCGGTAGTTGCGGATATTTTAATAAACTGCGTTTCTCTTTAGTTTTCAGTAGTAAGTCTTCTATAACCACATTCAGCAATTAGTTCAATTTTAGAATAACATGCGAAGTATAGTTATTAATTTAATGTCAATAAAAGTACGGAAAAATGGAGTAGAGTGTGTTGTGTGTTGTAAAATATTATGGCAATGTGCTAGTTAAACTTTTTTAATATTGCAATCAAAGCATCACGCTTAAGAAGCATGATAAAGTTCCAGTGGTGGATCCAGGGGGGTGTTTAGGGGGTTACCCCCCCCCCCCCGAAACTTTTAGCCTTTCGTATTAAAGTCTGACGCCGCTAAGCTATGCATGGGATGTACTTGTACATAAATATTTTGTCCCCGCCCCTGAAATATTTTTCTGGGGCCGCCCCTGTAAAGTCCCTTTTATCTTTTCATGATTTTGTAAGAAAGTATGCAGTTTTTAATTTATTAAGAGTTAACACCTTATACTAATCCAAACAGAAACAAAATCTGCGCGCTGCGTGGGGACATTCTCATAGCGCGCTACGCGCGCGGCTCGCTTCGCTCGCAAGCTTGAGCCCGCCTGGAGCGCGGGACTGTTGGTTCTCGCGCTGCACGCTCGATAATATATTTGCCTCGCGCTGGATAATGCATTCACCTCGCGCTAGGCGGTCGGTCTTTCTATTTACCACACATTTGTGCGCAAGCCTTTTAAAATTAAAGGTCCAAGTCTCGACAACTGTCATTTGGTGATTGTAAATTCTCTTTAGTTAAAGCTCCTTCGGCTTTAACGAACACATTCTCATCACTTATCTCATGCTTCGCGCTTGATTTCGTCGAAAATGCGAACTTTTCTACATTGTGTTCAACTCTATTATATCAAATGTATATTATATTTATTTCTGTATCGCGGCCTGGGGCTGTTTATTCAGATATTGCAAAGTACAAATCTCCTTTTGAATTATTACTTTAATATTTTGTTCTTATTTTGCATTACATTTTATTCTTAGCCATCCTGAAAAATGTATATAATTTCAATAAATTTATATTATTACCATTCATGATATACATTAGTATTGAAAAAAATTATTTTTACTGTCTTATTTTTATCATTACAAAAATGCGCATTCTATTAAAATAAAAATTATTATTAAACATTTCCTGCAACTTATGTCGTTTTTTCATAAATCTAATTTGTTTATATTCAATGTAGATGTAATTAAGGCAACAAATTTTGGTAAATAAAATGTTATTGTAGTTCATAACAGACTGGTAGATATTTTTTGGTTAAACAACTTTTGCCTTTTAACTTTGTTCGTCTATTGTTCGTCTTGCCTCTGGAAGAAAAAAGTTTTATATGGTTATAAGATTTCAAATGAGATTAAGCATTATGTCTTATAAAAGAAAAAACATGATATTTTATGAAAAAAGTTTAAAATTCAAGAAAACAATGATTTAACAATAGTTTTTGTAATTTAATTTTTTCTCACCGTCGCTGCTTACCAAGCTTTTTTAAATGGTTGAATTTTATTCAATTATGTATTCTATATTTACACAATTCGCCATGCTACGCTGTGAATTTAAAAATAGTGGGATTCTGGTGCACCACCCTAAATGTACAGCCGACTGCTTCAAAAAATTAAAAATTCCAAAAATCTGAGTTTTCTTTTCGGTTCAGTGAGGCTTCTGTGAAAAGTAAATAATGAGCGTCTTGAGTTTGAGTATGAGAAGGTACTTAATCAATTGCACGGCTCACAAGAGACTTTTTCTAGGTAATAAATTTTATTTTCTCTCTTGGTGCTACCATGCATGTTGCATATACATAAGATGATAAATGATTTGCATTCAAGGAAAGTCGCATTCGTATCAACTCTTTATAAAGCACAAACACAGAAACTATTTATTGCATAACGTTCTTCATAATCCTGAGAAACAAGAGCACATTGCTCGTTTATTGCGACAAAAAACGAAAGAAACAACCTGTTTTTCTCGATATTTTCCCCGGTATAGTCATAAACTGCTCTTTCACCTCGGTAGCGAGTGATGTATGAGCAATTTGTGCGATTCGTCACTCCGACTACTCGATAATATCCTCGGTCGACTTTTTATTTCAATCTTGAACCGGTACTTTCCGATATACTTCCAGTGACTTCGAAATCGAAATTGGTAAAAGGTATGTATGTATGCCTATGTATTTTCATTGCAAAAGAATGCAGGTCTCTAAGTAATTTCGGCTTATCTTTTACTACCCAATCGTGAATCTTTGTTGCTCGAATAAGCGGAGAAAGTTTAAGTTTTAGGGCTATCATGCTGAACAATAATATCCGATTCATTCGAAATTCTGACTGGCTCGTGGTTATGAATAAATGATCATAAATTCAGATATTTACCAAATGGTTTTGTCAATTAATAATGCATAAATATAAAAAAATATAACTATGACTACATTATTAAATTTTACAGTTTATTTAATTCAAACAAAAATAATTCGGGGCATTAAGTTATAAATGTTTACTTGAGAAAATTATTAAATTAAAAATAATGTAATTTTGAATGACTGGTTGTTGCATGGTTTTAATTTAAAGAGAATTTAACAAAATTGATAACTGGTTAATATGGAAGTGGGCTCTTAATTAAAGAAAAACTGTGTTAAATATTTATAAAATGCATGTGAAACTTTGATCAGATAATTTTTTTTTAACTTGAGATGGAAATGATTTTCTCTCTATTTTTATTATTATTGAAGGCTGCGTCTCGTCGTCCCGAAAAATTGGAAGAGTTGGAAAAGGGGCTGACACTATGATATAACACCCATCTCAATATAAAATAGTGAAAAAATAAAAGCATCAGTGCGAACTAACTTGATGCTACGAACAGAATGTTTCTTTAAAAATTTATTTAATTAAAGATCAATCTAAAAATTCTATAACCCCTTCCTCACACTACTCCCCTCCCCGCCGAGTGATTCACGCCTACCCCGAAAGGGAAACGGCTTAATGGTGTAATAATAATAATAATAAAGTAAGTTTTCCATGCGATGTCTCATTTCTTGTAAACGTGAGTTGTTGCGAAAAAATGTCGGTAGGGTAGGAAAAGCGTAAGTATGACATGGCTTTAAATCTGAAAGGTTTGAAATCGTAAGGAAATATTTAAATTAACAGTGTAGTAAAAAAAAACTTTTTGGAAGAATAATAAAAGGCTTGAAAGGGTTTGTGGGGCGGACTTTCTGACCCCAAGATCGCATTTTAGGACTTGAGACTCTTGTGCTCTGGTCGTAACAAGCGAAAAGAACATGAACGGCTCCGCCCAATCACCCTCCCTTGTATGTTTGCACACATTTGCAATAAGCGCAACATATATTAATTTACCTTTGCATTTACGGAGGTTCATAATTTATTCTAAAGAAGAGTCACTGTATCGAACATCCAGTCACTTATCATTAACTCGCTTCCTTAATGATCTTTGTTTTATCTGCTGCCGAAATCTGTTGCTCTCAGGGCGACCGACCCGCATAAATCATCCAGAGTGAAATCAGATTTTTATAAGGCTTTCGGTTAGTAAAGCATTGTAACTTTCTTTCTAGTTCTAAATTCCAATTTTTAATTCTTCCATCCTCGAAATTTGAAATATTTTTAAGGGCGTTGGAACCAGTAGTCATCCCCAAAATTGAATTGCCGCATTTTATTCCATATAATCATTAGAATTGCACCTTTTATAGATACTTAGAGCCTATTCCCGTTTTTAATGTTTTGAATAAA
The DNA here is from genome assembly GCA_035041075.1 of Acraspis erinacei. NCBI lineage: Eukaryota > Metazoa > Arthropoda > Insecta > Hymenoptera > Cynipidae > Acraspis > Acraspis erinacei. The sequence continues at coordinate 68,898,197 of JAWWLR010000158.1, read as the reverse complement.
ATTAGTATTTATCAACTGAAATAAGGAAATTAAACAAGACAAAAAACTTATTTTTTGCAAGCGCTACTTTTTTTCTTGTTGGAAATATCGTGCATACATACACGAAATATTGTTTTTTGCCCGGTAGTCCAAGTGAAAGATTTCGACTAGTTTACCTATAGACATTCCATATTTGTATAATAGATGCTTTTGACTTAACTACCGTAAACACTATTCAGGACTTTAAAAAGTTGTTTTAAATCATTAAAAAATTTTAAATAATATTGGACAGATGTACGAGGGCTGTTTGATAAGTCAGTGACTTTTTGAAGAGGAGATTTTTTTTCGGCAAATAAGCATTTAATTTCGTTAACGGCATCTATGAATAGACTACTGTTAAATCTTGAGTAAGCTGGGTCATTTAGTTTGTGTTTTCAGTAAAAAAAAACATTCCTGAAACGAAGGAAAGGCTTGATAAATACTATGGGAACTCTGCGCCA
>JAWWLR010000158.1:68877437-68888935 GCA_035041075.1 Acraspis erinacei | reverse complement strand
ATTTGAGTTAAAACAATTAATTTTCAATAAAAAATTACACGAATTTTGAACAAAATATAAATCCCCAACAAAAGAAATGAAAATTATTCTAAAATGATGGTTAAACTTAAATTAACTAACTAATTAATGAATTAATTAATTAAAAGTGAAATAAATGAATGATGAAACCAAAAAGTTAAATTTTCAACTCAAAAGATAAATTAATTGCCAAAAAGATTCATTTACAACTAAATATAAAAATTTTCAACTAAAAACGATAAATTGTCAAACAATAGGTATAATACAGAGATCTCAGAAGGTTCCTGTTCACATCCCCGACAGCCCCGAAAACGAGAAGTGTCGTACAGTCTACTCTATTCACTATAACTTTATCTGATTTAAGACTCTGAGAAACCTAAACTCGTGACCCTTATTCATCTATTCGAAACCTTATGCTACAATTGAAAATTATGAAATACAATAATGAATGTTTAGTTTTCGTTACTTTAATATTGCTAAATAAAATATTCGATGCAATTGTAATTTAGTATACTCACAATTTAAAGTCCCTAAAAATTGTTTTGTTTCGAAATAATTCCAAATTTAATTTCAGCAGCTTTGACTTTCAAACAGTCAGTGTAGTTGAAATTAGTATCAAATTAAAAATTATTTTTATTTAAAAGCGCTAATGCAATTACAATTCCTTTAAAAATGTAATTGATCGATTTTTAAAGATTTTAATTTTGTCTATTTTCTAAATTTTATTCTGAGATAATTTTTTTTACAGATTCTAAATTTGAAAAAAAACTTAAATGTTGAACGCCTTCAATTTCTGTTTGACCACATACCGAGCGATCCTGGGTCACGCTGCACCTGTGGGCTGTGGAGACCCCTGGTTTATTACAAAATTTCAAAATATAACTTCACCTGTTTAGTTGATAATAATTAATCTGTTTGGTTAAAAATGTAACTAGAAACAAAATAGTGCATCTATCCTGAGCAACCGCACGTTCGTTGTAAAGCCAGCAGGTGTATTTGAAACAAATATTTAAGAAGCAAAGAGAGAAAAATGATCAATGCTTCTGATTACACAGTTTTTGGTTGAAAATTCTGGACAAGGAATTGCTGAATAAAAGGCTGCGAATTGCATACCCAGGAAGTGTAATCTTGAAAATGAAATAACTTCTTGCAATCCCACAATTTTCCGATTCGAGAGAAAGACGTGGGCAAAGACCTACATTATCGGAATGACAGACAGCTGAAAATCGACCCTAACCTCAAAATAATGCACATGCATATAATTTTTATTTAGCACAATACATTTTTTTGTTATTATCCTTTGAAAAAGTCTCGGAAGCATCTCCGAATTCAGTTTTTTAACAATTTTCATTTTTTGGAAAAAAAATCAGGGGGAACTGTACCCGATTGACCACACGACGATGTATCACATTTCCTTCAATACAATTAGGTCATTGTCTTATTTTAAAAAGTAAAATTGTTTTACCATGCGGACTTGCTTCTATATTTAATTTAATCTTTTTTCCAAAATTTCAGATTGACAGAACCATTATATTAATAATAAGTTGAGGGAACGAAAAATTTCCTTTATCAGCAATTATATACATTTTGCAATGGAAATAGAAATTTACATTCGCTTAGCTTATCATTAAAATAATGAATAAGTCGATAATTTTTGTCATATTGTTAAAAGACATGCAGGAAAATTGCAGAGTGAAGTGAAGATTTTGAATCTTACTGAATCATTTTAGCCGTAAACAAAATATTGTGGTTTAACATTCGAAAGAAGTGCAAAAATAAACATTTAAAATCCTGTAATGCTCTCTGTTTTGATTTTTCGATTTAAAAATTCAAAAATATTCCCCTATGGGCTAAAATATTTTTGCAAATTTTTTGTAAGTAAATTTTTTGGTGTGCAACTATAAAAAGGTATGAATAAAGACAAAGTTTGTATTTTTTTCGGATGCCTAACCATAACTTGTTTTTGAAACCATAGTTTTAGCTTTTTCTGTTAACCCTAAGGGTCTGTTTGGTATGGCAATATTTAAAATTTTGTAAAATAAGACCAATTTGGTCATTTAATTTTTAAAGGATGGTACTAGAACCATAATTGTTATAACATGATGTTCTGAAAGTATAAAATTTCAGAAATATTGTGTCAAAATTTCATCAAAACCAAAGCGTAAATTAATGAGATATACGACTCTCTTAAAAAGTACATACAAAATGAATTGTTCAGAGGCCGGGAGAGAAAAAATAAAATCGGCGAAAGTGTACAAAGGCAGAGAAAACAAAAAGAAAAAATGTGTTTAATCCAAAAACTGCGGAGATCGATGATTCCGGATGGATAGCTTCATCCAAGAAATTTCAAAATCAAAGAGAGTACGCTGTGCCGAAAGATGGTTTCATAGGCATCGAATTATAAATTTGGTAACAGTTTTTGCGTTAATTTCTAACCTTGTGAAATGCAAAAAGTGTGATGGAAAAGACAAATTTTGATTTGGTCCATTCTTTTTTTTTTGTGGAGCATAAGTCAAACCTTCAAACGCGTTTTTCTCAAAACGATGTTTTTCGCGCGGTGATAAACATATATAAAGAACGGCTTATCCGATCGCTACCATATCATAAGCAGTTATTCATAACACTAAATTGTTGTCCTTGATCGAAGGATTTTGGATTTGGTCAATTATTTCTTTGTTCTATAGCGAAAAATAAACGCATTTGTAGGCAAAACAAAATTTGTGTTTAATTTGGATGATCCTGTCATGTCGAGAATTGATCACCGCAAAACGACGTTTTTGTAGACTTCTGGAAGAAATATGTATAGTATTCGAATTCCAGAACATTTATTCCAATGTAAATAAACCCGTCTTTGAAAAAAAACTAGCAAAAAATGTTTTCTGTGTGCTAAAAACTTGACTAGCCCCTTAAATAACATTTTGAAATTTTAAAATCAAAATGCAAAAGCTCATGTGCTTAAGCAGAAATTTAACAAGAGTAAAATTTAGTTTCTAGTATCACTTACTATTCCCTCCTTTCTTAACTATTTCTGTCCCTATAATTATTAATTATAAATGCTGAAACAATCTCCAATGCAAGAACAGTACAATGACCTAATATGAGCCGATATAAATTTCATAATTACGTAAATCTGATAGAGCAAGCCTACTCAATTTCACAGTATTAAATGATTAGAATGCGAAGCTGCTGAAGGAGCAGTTCAATCGATAAGGCGCTGAATCATTAAAGGGGATTGTAATGCAGCACAAGAGGTGTCGATTATGCAATATATATAGTTATGCACGCATGAACCGTCCCTTGGCCTCGAAATTAATCTGCATTATAGCGCAGCGAGCGATGTAGAAAAATTTAAAAAAATTTAAAAATATTAATTATAATTAAGAGTTACTGCAGTTCCAGTCGAGACATAAGGCAGGATAAGAAGAATGAACTGCGCTTACCTCATGCTCGGAAGAGTGATATTATAATTCTTGGATGTAGAGGATTCTTTCCTTTTCCTATCAAGATATCAGATACTTATCACTTTCCTTCTATAGATTTATGAACCATTATATTCATACAAATCAATATGTTAATTGCCATTAATATTTAGTTGGTAGAAATGACTACGATGTCTTTTCTTTTTAGAGTATAATAGTTAATCAGAAATAAGAACATGGAAATAAAAAATGAAAATACGAACCACAACATTCCAGACTTCATCCATCTTTTCTGAAACAGTCAGCATGGGGTGCATTTGTTCAACAAGTTTGTCGATTTTGCTCTGCTTGGGTGGCACCTGAGTGGTTGTTGCATTAGTAGAAGCAGAGTTCTTGTCCACAATAGCCTCGTGAATATCTTTCATCATATTGTAAACAGCTCCAAGGTTTTCCGATACAAGATTCATATGAAACTGCAGCTTCCGATCCATATTCCCAGTTGCTTGTCTGAGATTCTCGATTTCGATGGTTACATGATTCATGACCTCGTTGCTCATCGCCTTCGTGATTTCGATAACGTTCATACTGATTGGCTTTTTCTCACTTGCCTCTGCGTTGATGTCGTCGCTTGGCAGGAAATTATTATCTAATTGGTTTTTTAAGTTTACCAATTTATGGTCTATGTCAGACACTTTTTGGTCCAGAGAGAGCAGCTTTTCGCCGAGATAATCCGGTGATGGTTCGTCATGGTGTATCAGTCTTATTATTGGAACTATTCGAAACAAACATGGAAAACAAGAAAAATTAGGAGAATTATTTTAGCTTCAATACTCCAAACTTGATTTTCTATGTGGGATTCCACCGAATAGAAAGAGATTTCATGATACTTGCTGGAGTTTCTTTGGTTTTAAAAACCTGTAGCTGGATGTATCGGATTTTAAATAAAGGTCGATACGCGTAAAGGTGATACAGTGCTGATTATTGGTCAACATTACTGACCAGTAATCAACACCGTCTACTTATTGACATCTTCAACTGAATATTTATAGCCTGGTCAACACCTACATCTTATACGTTGTCTTTGGACTTTCTAATCTTCCCCTTCTTTAATAAAAAAAAACTGGCATGAAGAGGTATTTTGTACTTTCCTTGGTACTGTTTTGACGATTCCAGATTTTCCGTTATTACGGGTGTGATACTTGTAAAAAACACTAAAATCCATATTTTACAAGTTTGTACTTTCGTACCTGGTTTTGTTATTTATAAGAATAATAATAAAAATTAGATAAATTTTGAATCTGGCACGAAGGTTCCAGTGATATTGAAAAAATTCTCTATTAAAATTGCATTATCCTGTATTGATATAAAAATTATTGTTGTGTGTTTGTAATTGCATATCGGGTGGACCATATTAATTGACGTACGAAAATGTCTCTGTTGGTAAGCCAGATATAAAAAAATTTTTTTGGACAAAAATAGTTTAAAAAACCACTTGTACCTTTGTACCTAATTACTTTACGGAAAAGTGTTCCACAGATGACTGAAAGTAGACTCAATTTTCTGTGAATCCCAAAAAAGAACAATTTTGCAGCTCTAATAGGTCATAATTTATGACCCCTCAAAGTTGAACATTTTTTCCTGTTTTTAGGGGCAAAAAAGTGGAGTTTAGTTTTTTCAAAATAAATCGTGTCAAGCTTAGTTTGCGTTGATGATGCCAGAGGATAAAATAGAGTATAAAAAAATCTGCGTAGATAAAAAAAATTCTTTTAGCCCTATTAGTTTGGAAAATGCGAGGTTTCAAAAATTCAATGTTTTTGGGCAATTTTGACAATAAACGGAAAAGTGTTGTTTTTTGAAAATACCTCGTTTCCTGCAAGTACCACGACAAAGTTTCTATAAAATAAATAAAAGTAGATTCAATTTAGCGTAAGTTAAAAAAAAGTGTCCTAGCTTAATAGGTCACGAGATATGACCTTGGAAAGTGCACTCTTCATGCATAGAGACACCTGAGCGTACCGTAAAGTAGAACTACGGCCATAATATGCCTTTTTTCATTGATAAACAAATAATTGTTTATAGAAATATCTTGTCTTAACCACTTTTCAGTACTTTTTAAGAACTTTTGTGGCAAAAAAGTGATTGTCATTGATTGAAAATGCGATCTATATTTTTTATCAATAAGGAAATAATTTGAATAATAATTGTTTATAACAAAATCTTCTCTTAACCACTTTTGAGTACTTTTTGAGTACTTTTGTTGCAAAAAAGTGATTGTAATTGATTGGAAATGTGTAATATGTTCTTTCAATGCTATTGATGTTATAAACAATTATTATTAAAAATGATTTGTTTATTGATAAAAAAATAAAGATCACATTGTCAAACAAATTACAATCACTTTTTTCCCACAAAAGTACTTATAAAGAACTCAAAAGTGGTTAAGACAAGATAATTCTATAAACAATTCTTATTAAAAATGATTTGTTTATTGCTAAAAAATATGTCACATTTTCAATCAATTACAATCACTTTTTTCACAAAAGTACTAAAAAAATTACTCAAAAGTGGTTAAGATAAGATATTGTTATAAAAAATTATTATCATTAAAAATTATTTGTTTATTGATAAAGAAATATATATTACATTTTCAATCAATTGCAATAACTTTTTTGCCACAAAAGTACTAAAAAAGTACTCAAAAGTATTTAAGACAAGATATTATTATAAACAATTATTTGTTTATTAATGGAAAAAGACGTATGATGCATTAAAAATGAATTGTAGACACTTAATTGGGACAAAAATGTCGAAATATGGCCGTAGTTCTACTTGACGGTACGCTCACGTGCCTCTATGCAGGAAGAGTGCACTTCCCAAGGTCATTTCGCGTGACCTATTAGGGCTAGGATACTTTTTTTTAACTTACGTTTAATTGTCTCTACTTTTATTTATTTTCTAGGAATTTTGTCGTGGGACTTGCAGGGAACGAGGTATTTTAAAAAAAAAAACTCAACTTTTTTACCCTAAAAACAGGCAATAATTGTCATCTTTGAGGGGTCATAACTTATTACCTATTAAAGCTAGAACATTGTTCTTTTCTTGGAATCACAGAAAATTGAGTCTAATTACACTCATCTGTATAAAACTTTTCCGTAAATTAATTAGGTACAAAGGTACACAGTGGTTTTTGAAACTTAGCGATTTTTCGCTGAAAATCGAAAAAAGTGGGGACTTTTCAATGTACCATAACTCGGAACCTGGTAAGTGTTAATAAAGGTCCTGGCGAGTGTAATGATTCCGATTCTTGAACCAGTTTAAATCAAGTGTGCTATTCGAGACCATGTAATATTTTCGTATTTAATTTAAATTCAATATTTACTTTGCTTTCGGATTCGTTAAGTGATTTTCCCGACTCGATCATCTTCTGGTGTTGTGGGAAGTACATTTTTTCTAATTTTCCAAAAAAACCAAACCCTTTTTTTCACAAAGTGCTTGTTGGATCGACTTGCGGACGCTTGAAATGGATTCCTTCGATAAGGCAGTTAGAAGCTGATGTGTTACTTCGTTTGGTCGACTTCAACCTGATCGGACATGATACTTTCGTTGCCCCTCGCCAGTCCGAGAGTAATTAATTAACAATAAGCAACGCACTTTGTTTAAGGAACTATTATATTTGTTTTTGTTTAATAATAAATTGATTCCGATTGACAACCACGTTTCCCGAACTTCGACCAGTTGGTCGGTCATCGGAAAAATGTTATTTAAAAAACATATCACGAGAAAGTTGTTAACTAAAATTTAAGAAAGTTTTCCCGCAAATTTGAAGACAATCGGTCGAAAATTGTGGAAATGGTGGCGAGTTGAAGTCAGCGCACGCTGCCACTGGAGCGCTTTGTTGCTGTTTGCCGCAGCTGCTTTGTGACTTTTTTGCTTTGTGACTAGCAGCGCTGCAGCTGCAGCGTGCGTTGACTTCAATTTGCTACCATTTACACAATTTTTGACCAATTTTCTTCAAGTTTGCAGGAAAACATTTTCAAAGTCCAGTGAGCAACTGTCTTGCGATAAGTTATTTCAACTAAAATTTTTTCGATGACCGGCCCACTGCTCGAAGTTGGCGAAACGCGGTCTTCGTCCGTAATCAATTTGTCATTAAACAAAAACATATTAGTTTTTTAATCAAAGTGCGTTGTTTAATCATCGCTTATACATTGAGAATACATCACTACAAATTCCAAACATTTTTATCTACAAACGGCCGAATAATCGCGAGGTGTGTTTTATAAAACATTGATGTTTGATCGGAAAATTGTCTACGTTTTTTTAATTTATATTATGTAATAATTGTCGAATTTTTCCGGCCGCGTCAATTTGAATACGAAGGTATATTTTGTTTCACTTTTCGGTGACTGTTTTAGCGATAGATTGTCCCGAGTGAACAATACTTTTATGCAGTTTCGAGCCCCTAACGAGTTGCTGCATCCGTTATCTCAATTATCCTGTCTGGACATTGTGGAATGAGAGTGGATTTTAAGAGATATTACTGAATTCAAATAACTTCGTGTGGTTTATATTTCCTTGAAAAAATTAATAGGATTAAGTTTATTACCTAATATCGGAGAAAACATTAACATTATTCTCATCCTCTTAAAAATTCTAGAGTTATCTTAACTTTTTGTGGGACTCTATTCTCCCATATATTCATATTGGTCCCCATAATCCCATACGCTTTTTTAGTTTCTTACTCATTCCGTAGATGATGAAAGCATAAAGCAGTTAGATACCAAAGATTCTAAACTGAACTTTTCACGTAAGTTATTTTTTGTAAGCTCTTAAAAATTCTCAAAATTGGATCGGCAAACAACACAAACCTATTGAAATTAAGAAATGAATACTTTCAATTTTTCATCTCGTCACACACGAAGCAGTTTTCCACTGTCTGGCCAAACCCCACTCTATCTACTTAAACATCATTTCTGTCAAGTTATAATTTCCTCATTGTAAAGAAGATTTGTTGATTGGCGTTTGGGTTGATAACATTAGTTTTTATTCGGAAATTCATTTTCTTCATTTTATTCAAATAATTTTTTACATCATGTTTCTTCGCGGTCTGACACATTGGACTGGTCAGTAAGGCAATACGAATCAGTCCTGTCTCAGAGATATGAGTTTATAGTTTAAATCTCCTAAATTCCATTAAAATGTATATTTTTCGAAAATTTTTATGTTTTAAAGTAAATTTATATAGATTCTAATGGAATTTAGGTGAATTAAACTGTAAGAATGTTATGTCTGAGACAGGAATGATTCGCATTGCCTTACTGACGAGTAAAGAGAGTCAGTCTGGGACAAAACATAAAAAGTAAAAAAAAAATTTTATTTGAAATTTTTTTTTAAATTAACTGCAGAACAAAAACAAATATTATCGAGCTTAATTCCAATTGAAAAATCTTCTTTAAAATTATAATATTTGGGCCAATTGAAAACAATATCTGTAAAAAAGCCAGCAAAGATGTTACCTAATATATAAATTTCTCTCTGATCAAATAAATGTTTATAAACAGGCGCGGATCCAGAGAATTATCTTGTGGAGGGGGGCATCAGAAAATTGTATATACATGTTGTTTTTACACACACACACACACACACCATTTTAAGGTAAGTCAAAAAATCCTGGGTGGGGGGGGGGCGATCGTCATTTCGCCACCATTGTGGATCCGCGCCTGCTATTAATCCTGATGAAAGTTAGTACTTAAGGAAGTTCTTAATATTTACAGTTTTGCAATATTATTAGCCACAATTTCATTTATTTCACTTTTTTTAGTGACGCTGATTAAAGCAATCAAAATTCCATAGACCGGAAATAGCAAGATGTCAAATGAATTATTTCCTATAATGGATATTTCTAAATCCAGGATGTTAATGGTTAGACATTTCTAAGGAATTATGGTTTAAGCTAAATTAAAAATATTAAGAAAGCTTCTAGAACAATTTAGAGTATAATTTTATTAATTTATAAATACATAAACACATAAATGTATTTTTATCAATTAAAAATAAGTTTAATTTCTAAATATAATAAATATGTACAGTTCTGAAAAACCTCACCTTCTTCATCGTCACTTCCACTTCTGCTTTCAGCTGTTCTCGTGGAAGCTGCAAACACTTCCGGTAGAAGAGGAGGCTGTGCATGAAAGAGTTTAAGGTCCAGTGTCCTTAATTTTGTGATCACTGCATCTGTTTTGTCAATGTTATCATTGACCCGTGAATCAAGAGCCTCCACTCTCCTCATCAAATGCTCCACAGCTTTATCAAGATTCTCGATCCTCTGCAGTTTTGACTCCAAGGTTGAGACGATGACCTCAAAAACATTGAAGAGATATTGTTCTCTGTAAAGAAAAGAAATCCGAATTAAAAACAATTTCAGCAAAAATGAATATTAAAAAGTTTTGTAAGGACAAAGATGTTCAATTTCGATTTAAAGAATTGAAATCCGAAAGCTTACATGTTTCTCAAAAACAAGGTCTTCCTATTACTTAAATTTTGAAACACTGAATAACTTTTAATTTTGGTTACTATAAAAAGTTTTAAATACTGAATGAAAATTCTTGAGATCTCATAAAATATTTATATTCATAACCTGAAGTAAACTTAGTTTTCGATTTTTTAAAACTTTATTATGAAAAAGTATTAAGTATAAGTTGAAAAGCCACAAAAACGCATTTGTTTTGTTTTTATATCGATTGCAACCCAAATATTATTGTCTCTTTTGCAACAGCCATTGTTTTCGGCCAATGGCGCAATTAACAATAGAATATATTTTCTATGTGTATAATATCAATAAAAGTCTTGAAATTCGAGTCACTCAATTCTTTTTGTAGCACAGAAAAATTAATTTTTTTCCATGAAATAAATATTAACTACTGTGGTAAAACTGTCTTAACATGCCAAACGACTTTCGTAAGAGACATTTTGCACGCTCTGTAGAAAGGAACACGTATGAAACTGAAAAAAATCAAGATCAGTACTAAATGCTATAGTAAATGGGAGGCAAGTTTGAATAGCTGAAAATTTTTAATTTTAGCTTATGAAAGCTTTTAGTGAGCACTGTTTCAATATTAAAAATAAATTATTTGCAAAATTTCTAATTTTTGATAGAAAAATGTTTAAAAATTCTTTATTATGAATGTCATCAATCGTTTGTAATTTAAGTTCTTGAAGTTTACAAATGTAATTCGTCTTATCTTGTCAGTGAATGTAATAGGGGGCTGACATTTGTAATATATTACTTGCATTTTGTGACCATAAAAACTATTTAGGTTTTGTGATTGACTCACTTGTGGTAAGAAACCACCAGTGAATTGTGTAACCCTGTTTGTCAATTTAATTATTCGCGACAAATCTGTTCTGCGTTTCATCAGTTTCATCACATTCTTTTCTAGTGTGTCCTTTAATGGTGAAAATGAGGATCGTTCGACTCTCTTAATTTCTCTTTTGATATTTATTTTGATTTTCAATATTCCAAATACTGTTTTGTAAAACATGCTCTATTTATAATTTTCTTTTTCAACATAGCATATTTTCGCTAAAAGGAAGAAATTTATGGGGTAGGATTTTCAAAATTAGAAAATTCGACTTACGCTTTACGAACTGAGATTTAGGAATTATGATTTGTAACTTAGAGTTTGGGACCTTATATTACTGGAACTTGTGATTTTGGATCTTAAGGTTTCGGATTGCGTTTGAGAACTTATAATCACTAAGTTTTTTGAGTTTTTGGCGAAAGCCAACTCTTTTGAATAATTTCTTAATTTAATTATAGAGAAGTTAAAATGCTGCTAATTTTAAATATACATATATGACAGCTTTAGATTTTAAATGACATTTAAATTAAACATTATAATATCATAGAAAAAACAGAAGTATATTTTTCTTGCTCTCTTAAAATGAACCAGTGCAATCTCACTGGTTGAGAAAGCCAGAAGTATGTCACTGATAATCAGTGAGAATTCACTGGTTCATTCAGTGGAGTTCTGGCACTGGTTTAATCAGTGAGGCTCACTG
>JAWWLR010000158.1:68766602-68777231 GCA_035041075.1 Acraspis erinacei | reverse complement strand
TGTGAATGTGTTAAATTAAGCGGCAAAAGTTAGTCTTGATATATGATTCAGTAAGGATAATAATTTGGGACAAATTACTGAAATATTGCGCTATTTTAAATTGATTTCTATTTATTTTAAAGCACATTTATTTATATTCCTTGGCGAATTACCTTTTTTATTTTTATAATCTCTCGTTTGTAGAAATTTCACTTTTTATTCAAACTACCCACTTTGTAATAACTTTTACTTCTTATATTACGCAACAAAAGTAGGAATGAAATATTGAAAAGAATGAAATAGGTTAGAGATGATAAAAATACGAAAAAGAGAGTTTTACGTTAAACAAAATTATTAATTTTTTTTATTAGCTAGGTGTAATGACTTTTGCAAGGAAAATTAATTAACAGGCTTTTAAATGAAGAAAACAAAATTTTCAGAATAAATGTTCAATAAAGAAAACAAATATGACATAAGTCTCAGAGTATAGATAATAACCGTTTATTTAAAAAAATCGAATTAATACAACAACAAAAACACGTGTGGCTATCCCTTCTAAGTATTTTTACGATTACATTACACGATAATATTAACATTAACATTAAATTAACAATTTTAACTTTACTGTACTGGATTTGGTGCATTTTCCATTTATGGATAGTTTAAATCATTTTATGATTTGGCTTTGTCTAGTCGTCTTGAAAAACTGGTGGCGTTGGAAAGATCTAGTTTTTCTGTAATTTCAAGACGACTAGCCAAACTTGTGGAAAATATTTTAATAACAATCCTGAATATCGGCGCAAAGAAACACTTCGGTATTATGTAAAATTATAGGGACGAGAGAAAATAAGTTTTGGAAAAATACTTTAAATTATGGTTTCACGAATCGAAATTTTATTAATTAGGACAGGGCCTAACAGAAAAGAAATAATAGTTTACGAAGAAAACTCATAAGGTAAAAACAAATGACGGCTTACTTTCCTTTACAAATTGAGTATTAGAATTGGCTAATATTATTACATAAAAGGTTCAAAATTTGATCACAAAAATCTAAAAGTCAATTTAAATGCTATGTATAACACAGACCCACAAAAAATTCTGCAACCCAAGCTAAACCACTATACCCATAAGTTTTTTGGGCCGCTGAATCTGAATTCGGGGTTAGTTTGCCCCCCATCAAGTCAAGATCAATTGTCAATTGAAGGTCAAAATGGAGAAAGCCTGTAACCTTAGATGTTTTTCGGGTCCCTGGAAGCGAGTCTGGGGTTAATTCAACCCCATAAGTTCGATTCCATGGTTTTCTCAATTTTTTCCTTGGAATAAAATAGTGCTTCACACCGATCCAATGTTTTTTTTTCATTTTGACCCCCACTTGACCTTAATGCTGATTTGATGGTTTCAAAATAACCCCGGATTCGGATTCAGCTGAGCCAAAACTTCTGAGAGTAGAGGTTTTCTCCGATCAAATGGTTTTCTTTATTTTAACCTTCACTTGACTTTGGTCCTGACCTGACGAGGTCAAACTGACCCCGGATTCGGATTCAGCGACACCAAAAACGTCTGAGAGTAGAGGTTTTCTCCGATCTAATAGTTTCCTCCGATCCAATGGATTTCTTCACTTTTACCTTCAATTGACCTTGATCCTCACCTGATGGGTCCAAACGGACCCCGGATTCGGTTCTGGTGATCTCAAAAATGCATAAGTATGGTAGTTAAGCTCAGGCTGCAGGAAATTTCTTCGTGGGGCCGTTTAATTGCACCATTTTTTATTTGAAATGGTTCCATATCCAATTATTCCTAATTTATACATTAATATGATTAATACATTTTAAAATAAACCAGAAATTAAATTAACCGAACATTCTCTGTGTTAAATAAAACATTCGCGACTTTTCTCTATTAATTTAAAATTTATTATTTTCGAATTATTAGCAAAGTACCCAATCCAAGAGTGGTATGTCGCATTTTGTCTAATTTAGACCACGGCAAACATGGTGGAAAATGCGCCTTTGGAAATAACTTAGTCATTCTTTAAACATTTTTATTTTTATTTGCATTATTTAAACTAATTGTATCAGAAAAATGGTACTACCAATACAAATCTTTCATATTTACGTTGCAAAAGAAAAATTGCGTTTAAAACAGTTCTGGCATCAAAATAATGGAAGGTTCATTGGTGAGAATATAAAGTTCGCAACATTATTTTAAATACTTATAGCATGCAAATTTGACATTATGATAGATAAAATAATATCAAGTTTATGAACTGTTTACCACCACTTGATTTAATTATTTATGAATTTACTTTTAGGTTAAGTATTGGCTTCATAGCATTTGTTGTAATGGGTGCAATGTTCGATATTAATACCAAAGTGACGGCTACATTGTTTGTTAATATTTTGGGAGTCTGTTAAATTATTAGAACTTTGGTGTTCTTTTGGATCATACCTGAAACAAAAGGATAATCGCTGGAGGATATACAAGATATTTTTAATGATAGTGAAGTGGAAATTGAAGATAAGAAAATTAAGATGAAAAGTTTACATATTAATTACAAATATCGAAATTTTAAATAATTAATAACAATAATTATGATATTAAATTTTTGTTTTAGTGTGCTCAGTATCTATAAAATGTATTTCACTAAGATAATTAATTGCATGCATGCCATTGTAAAATTCAGTATCAACTGATATTTAATAAAGTAAGCTGTTTATTTTTAAAACTCAATCTTGGGGAACCCGCAAGTGTTTTTTTCTACATTCTAAACAAATCAATGTTCGCTTTGATATCAAGAAGAACCAGTTTTAGGGATGCGATTTCAGAAAAATAAAGCATTTCTATGGACTACCCTAATGTACATGAATGTTTGTAGAAATGTGAAAATATTTTAATACAAGTTTTTTTAACACAAAATTGCTTGTAAATAATAATTAAATATATTGATTTCATACCAATTGAACATTTTTTTCGACCGAAAACATTTGGTCTACGCTTGAAAAAGTATCAACTTTCTTTTTATATAAATTTTTCATTATTTCGCTCACCCTCTTTGCTCTCTGTCTATTAAAACTTCGGTTCATTTTAATTGTCTTCTGATACAAAATAGATTAACGAAAAAAATTAATAATGCCAGTTTCTTGGATTCTTACCTAATTTTAATGAGTCTTATATACTTGAAGTTGCCTTTTTCCATTCTCAACCCTGGAGTCAATTAAGATCTGCATGTGAACACGCAGTGATTCTTTTGTATAAAAATAATAACTTTTCTATTTTCGGAGGATATAATTGGACGTGAAACATACTTCAGCGTCACCTGAGCGACATAGAAGCACCCATTAACACTCTTATAAATATACAAATAGCCGAAATTTTTCGGTACGAATAGGAGGACCTGGAAAACGGTCTTTTTGTACAGAAAGGTTGATACAAAAGCTGGATTTTTTCGATACTCATAAACGATGTCTATTTATTAGCCTTTTTTACATTCATAAAAGTACAATTTCATATTAACCATGTAATCGCAGATAACACAGATATATTGAGATTATATTTCCAAGTGGCATGGATCTTGAAAATATAACATGAGATTTTCTCCTGATTGAAATCATTGGTAGTTCCTCTATAAATGGGTTTAGCCATGCTAATAAAATATAAAATTTTAGTTACTTTCTTATAAAATAATATACTAAGTGTAAGAATAATCATAATAATATACAGACAATATGAAAAATGAATTAGTTCTAAGTAAAATTCAAAATAATAATGGAAATTTCAAAGCAGTCAATTGATACGTCAGCGAATTAGCGTTATCTATTCTGCGACTGCAGAAAGCATGAACGCATGACTGTATGATAGCAATATATGTGTTACATAATCACAATGCTAAGAAACTTGCCACAAATTCCGTTTACATAATGAAACCTCAAGACTTTCTTTGGCCGATTATTCCTCTGGCGACAAAACTGTGTGGAAGCATTTCGTACTCAAATATTTCACCCAGATCCCATCACAAGGTTAACGGACTCGATTCAAGTGGCAAAAGTTATTCTTGATAAGTATTTGATTTTTGTGACAGATTACTAAAAGGTTGAGTTAACTGTATCCAAGTGAATCTCAAACCTAATGCAAATTAAATAAAGTATTAGGCGTTATATCCCGAACAGTAAGTTTCTAAAGCCAGGACCTGAAATGTAAGGCCAAAAATAAGGTTAAGAACACTAGGTCCAAAAAATATTGGGACAAAAAACAGCCCAAACACGACAGAGGTTCAACCAATGTAGGTTATTCTAGACAAAGTACACACTGTATATTATCATAAATATTATAAACAGGATAATAACCACAAATTGTATCAAAGAAATCAAATAAACAAACATAAGATTTTCAAATTCTTTGCGCAGAATCTTTATTCTTCTTCTGTAGACATTTTCTCTGTTCTACAAATATTATAAATCTTTGTTGACAGATAATAATCGTCTATACTATAAACAAAAGCAGAGTTTTAGAGGAGATAATCACTCTCCTACTTGACATCAACATTTATTTATTACAGTAAAAAATTTTAATAGTCAATAATGATTTGATGTCAGGCCAAAATTTTGCATTTACTTAGCCAACTGGTTTCATTATTTAGTAAAATATCATACATTGATATTTTTACAAATAACTAGATTAGGAGATAAATGACAGTAGTTTTAGTAAAAAGAACATTGTTCTTTCATAAAACCACTCTTTTTTAAGTTTATTCAACCAATCCTTTTATAACAATTAGATTTGATTATTAAGCTAATTATATGTGCTTATATAGATGCTTATAAATATTTGTGAGTAGAAAAATAAATTGGAAAAATGCCCTTCTTACCATACTTTGGGTTTAAAAAATACATGTAACTTTTATTATTAGTTTCAATAATACAGCAATTGGACTATAATTAGAAGAAATTACGTAAATGTGTGTTAGTTTCCCACGAAATATCAGCAACGCTACAGAAATTTAGGCATATATTTGCGGAACATTGTACATTTTAGTGTATGTGAAGTTACAGCTGGAAAATATTGGTTTGGTTATGGATAATTGTAGGATGCAGATTCCCTTTTTTACGTGGAAGCTTGTAATATGTAAGTAATGTTCTGGTCTTTTAAGTATCAACAAAAGAAAGGTTGTACGCAAAAAATTACGTTGTGGGCGTTGCCTGCGGCTGTTAGAGTTCAAAGAGACAGGTCCTTTCCGCGGGTGTCTTTGAGGTGTCACGTTTGTGATACCACCCATATGAGAATTGTACGCTTTCTACTTTTATTCTATATTAATACAAATGAACCTTGATGTAAGAATAACGAGAGCATAATTATATTCAATAAAAAAAATTCCTGAAAGCATCGAAATTTGGCAGCGGCTTCTGGAACAACTAAAAGCTAATTGTGTTCCCATTAGAATTTTCAAAAAAATTGCACTAAAGTACCGTATATTAGTAATAACTGCTAATTAACTTAGTACTATCTGACCAAACATCTATTTTATTATTTCTTTTTCTTAAAAATTTTAAATTAGACTAATAGGATTTTATTTTTTAAGAAAGCACTGCTGAAACAATTTTTGGGACTCACGGTCTTGAAAAGTGTAATTTCACTTTTTCAAAATTTTCGAAAAACAATGTTAAAAAAAAAGTTCTGTTTAGATAGGACTAAAGTGCCAAGAATCTTCAAAATCTCTTAGAAAATTCCCACCAATATCTTCTTTTAATATTTAAAATAATTCAATTTTCACATAAGCTCACAAACAAGCTGCGATGAAAAAATTATTCGGGCCAAAACTAGCAAAAAAGTAAGGCCAGAAAAGTAGTGTTGGAATAGGACCAAAGTACCAAAAATTCTTAAAAATATATGCTTTTTCAACTGGAAGTTTTTGGGACAATAAGTCCTACCGGTATTTGTAAAGAAAAATATATAATGAAACTCCTCTAGTTACTAGTATATTTGGTCCAAAAAGTGTTTCAAAGCAAGACGATCTTGAACTCTTTTGAAGAATGAATTAGGGCCTATACATTTTTTTAGTATATTCTTCCTTAACACGATCTGCTAAAACAGGAAGTATTTAAAAAAATTGTATTATGTAAATCACATAAGTATTTGCATACCAAAATAGAACGGAAATTGAGAGGAAATTGAGCTCTGATATACTTTAACTCGAACTCGGTGCTTTGGTTGGACTTCATTTGGGATATCATTGGGGTTCGATGCCCACTTTTCTTTTTTCTGCGGTTAATTTTCAAAATTTTATTTTTTTAATGTCTTAGTCTTATTTTAAGAATCAGATATTAATTCTACTTCCGTATTTTAAGCAGCAGAAAATTTTCCTCTCGTTGAAAAATTCCTCATAAGAATTAAAAATAGAAATAGCTATCGTTCTTAGATCGTTAGATCCATTGTTTTATTTTTTGCTCCCCCAGCAAAACAAGTCTGTCCCTATTCTCATCAAGATTCGTAATGCGTATCTCCTTTTAAACTCTTCACACATTTAAAACACATCATACAGTGTTTATAAGTCGTAGCACAATCTTTTAACTAAATCTTTCTAAAAAGAAAAAAGAAATGAAAAAGGTAATGAGAAAAATTTATTAAATTTTAGCTCTTGTCCAAATAAATTATCAATTTATAACATTTTGTTATTGTCAAGAAATTAGGTAAACTCGTAAAGTGGCTATTTGGTATTATACTCGCGTCAAAAAATGTTTAGCAATAATTGAAAATTTGGGTCAGTTATAATTGTAAATGATTTACGAGCACTTATCGTTTCTCCGTTTGTCACTCTTATTATGTACTATCAGAAGAAATCATCGTAAAATTATCGTAAATCTCGGTAGAATTTTACGTATAATAGGACTCGCTGGGATTCCTGGGCGTGTCTCTGGTTGTGAAATTTATATGATTTCGTGAGAAACCTGGACGCTGTCAAATAACCTAAGCGAGTTATTCACCTCTTTCAGAAGATCATAAAGATGTTCATGCTTCGTTGAACGAAGCTGTATGCTGGACACTTGGCGAGTTTTTTATAATGGTCCTACTTTGTCAAACCAATATAAATTTAAATATAATTAAAACTTTTCTATTAAAAAATTTATACTTGTAAAGAATATTTTTAATTGGAATTGTGGTCGGTAATATTAATTTTTGTACCGCAATTAATTCTTGAACAAAATTTAAAAAAATTAGATTTCTTAAGTTTCTTCTTCGATTGACTCATCGAACTCTTCAGTAAGTCAATGTTACTGAAGAATCCGGTGAGTCAATCCGGGTCTAAACATAAAAAATCTCATTTTTATTTTCAAAACAAAATTTTGAAATATGGATTGCAGAAGAAGAAACGATATCTTTTGAAAAACCAATAAAAGTGTCACCTAACTATAAAAGTCTTTACGTTGAATTTCCGATTAAAAAACAAAATTTTATTGGTTTCACATTTGAAAGCTCCTACTGGCCAGGACATTCTAGAAAAGCAGGGAACTCACAACTGGTCATGGAGAGTCGGGAAATATCATGAAAAATCTGAAGGAGTCAGGGAATTTTCGATAAGCAGAAGTTGAAGTTGTAAGATATACCATGTAAAATACCCAAAGATTTTCTCGTCGTAAGGGGGGGGGGGGGGGCTGTGTAGCAGCTGGGAAATATGAGGTAGGACCTGAGGGTAAGGAATGGGAAATGGAAAAAGGAGGTAAACGAGTTGAGGGAGATGGTGGAGGGCAGGTCGGAAATAGAAGTAGGTGACAGGAGGGTGGGCGAGAAGGAAGGTATTTGTTAGAGGGTATGGAATATTATATAAAGGAGAAAGTGGGAGTGTATCGGAATGAAAAGAAGGAGAAAGCCGATAGGTAAAGGATAAGAGCAATGGAGTTGAGAATGAAGATAATAGAGAAGGCAGATAGGAGAAATAATATTGCGAAAAGAGGATTGAAGCTAAAGAGCGAGGAAGAAAGAGAGGAAGGGCAGAAGTGGGTCTACAGAGCATATGTTGGGGGAAAGGCAATGTAGGAAAAGTTATGCTAGAGGGTAGAAAGGAGAATGAAATGGCGATTGCGCAATTGAAGAGCTGAGAAGAAAAGTTAAGGGTGGTGCGAAACAAAAATAGGTAAAAGGATAAGAAGGTTTTCATCGATCAGATTTGACGAGGAAGTAAAAGCATGTGCAGAGAATGCTAAACGACCGGGCTAGGGGCGACAGGAGTGAAGGAAGGGTGGCGAAGTTAGGGTATCGAAAAATGAAAGTAGAAGAGAAAATTTGGGTATGCGACGAGGAGAAGGCAGTGTTGAAGGAAGTGCAGGGCAATTTGTTTCATGGAAAGTAGAGTGATGGGGGTGAAACATGGTTGAGGAGTGGTAAAGGTGATGTACTAAAAGGTAGCTGGGTTAAAGAATAAAGATGAGGATTTCTTAAGGTATATCAAAGAATGTATGTGATGGCACTGGTACAGACGTGGGTAGAGAAAAAAAGGGTTAGATTATAGCAGAAATTGCAAGGGGTATAGCAGTCTTCTAATAATACAGTTATTTGTTAATGCTCCTTACTTTGTTGGTATTTGTTGGCAGTAGTAAGAAGAATTATCATCGGGGATAGAGAATGTGTATTCGATACCGATTTTTTGGCTCTTTTAGTTTTCCGAAAAAATCGACTATTGGGTAGAGGTACTGGATGCCAGCAGCACCAGTACAGAAAATTGAAATATTTAGCTATTTTTGGGCTTCCAAAAGCACCAAAAATTATTTACAAAAATCAACTCAAACCCCTCAAAGAATCTCAAAGAAAATGGTATTGAATAAGTACGAGAAAAAATATATTGTAGGTCTGAGTTACTTTTGAGCTCACAAAAAACAAAAAATTATATTGTCAGGTCAAGGATGTATGTCAATGTACAGGTCAATGATTCTCCGGATTTCACAAAAAAACCGCCGCGAAATCTCCAAATGAAAAACAATAATACTATTCACCCTCGAAAAGATCTAAGCTATTCCCTCTAAATCACAGTAATAATGAAAAAACCAAATAAAAAGCACCATTGACGCATTTATGATGACTTATGAAAGTCTGACCTTGCATCAATAAAAACGGTAAAAAATATTTCAAATCAAATATCAACGATCGAAAATATTATACAAATGATTGGAAACTATCTTCAAAACTGGAGTGTTGCTGGAAAACACCTTGGAACCATCGGCGGGATACATCAAGTGCGGTACGGTGTACCTCAGGGATCAGTGCTTTGACCACTTATATTCCACTTGTATATGGCCGACATACCAACTAAAATCATACCAAACACCATGCTATCACCGTAAACTGATAGTCTTTGTGTGTTCAACAAAACGAGTAAACAGTTTTTTGGCAAGCTGAGAGCTGTGTGCGCACCTGTGGAATTAATAAAATATTATCAAAACGGTGGCTTCATATGCAATGTGTCAAAAATAGAAGCTACCATTTTTATTCAAAAAAGACATCGTCTTACCCATATGCAGGTCGGAAGCAGCAGGATCAATAAGGACAACAAAGTTAAATACCCAGGAATAATTCTGAACAAAACACTATCGATGAAACCGCAAGTGGACGAGGCCTACTCAAAGCCAGGAGATTAGCCTCTCTGCTCAGCCCAATTATTGTTTGGCACAGCCATGTTGATGAAGGTGTTAAGCTTCTTATAATTATTACAGGGAACAGGTAAGCCGAAAAATGTCTAAGCCAATGCTCGAATAGCGTGGCTATAAACAGTTAGCTACTGTACTAGAATATGCACCTCTATCATTATTTTAGAATTAAAATATTGATATTTTCCATGTAAAATATTATTTTCTTAATTTAAAAACAGTAAAGTTTGTGCGGCCATATAGCGCGACTAATTACCCACTTCTATCCCATTATTGCATGATCATGTTCATTTAATGACCTTGAAAAACGAGGCGAGTATGCAGTGGTGGTAAGTGGTGCTCAGTTATCGTCTTACCATAGTGCCATAGTCATGTGCGCTGTGTGAGACAGAAATATACGTCCGCCCTCTTCTTTTTTCCATGCGCCACTTATTTCGGGATGTAGGCAATTAGCAATATAGGAGTATTACATTTATGCCCGTCACGTGTTTCTTATAATTATAAACAATAAATATAATTTATTATTAAAATAAATAGAAACGTATGTCGAATTGACAACGCTCATTACTTAACATGTTTTGTAACATAATTTTAGGAGATTTAATGAAAATTGTATTGAAAACTATATCAAAGGGTTTCATGTTTGGAAGAGGAGCAATCAAGAATGTAATACACCGAACTCTCGCTTTCTGTCCAGTGTAATAAGTCAGTGCCGCCCGAACCGTTTCCAGTTGGATTGCATGACCCTGTGCACTTTATTTGACTGAGAAATCGCGCATTGGGGCCATGCCCACCAAAGAAACTGATAGAGGCCAGCAGTTCTAGTAATGCCGAAAACGGGGGGACTAAATTCAAAAGTCCTGTTTATTTTCAACCACAAAAAATTGTAATAAAAAATGGAAATTTTACATTCTAAACCAAAATGCCGTTTCCCTCTCAGGGTAGGCGTGACTGACTCGGTGGTGACGGGAGTTGTGTTAGGAAGGAGTTATAGAATTTTTAGATTGATCCAGAATTT
>JAWWLR010000158.1:68615949-68627572 GCA_035041075.1 Acraspis erinacei | reverse complement strand
TGTACGGATCTTCATAGTATTCAAAAAGACGAACAATTGATCATAATGCCTTTTTTCACAAAACCAAAAATTACCAGAGTTATAGCATTTACAAAATTTCAAAAAAGACACAGAAAGGAACATTTTAAACCAAATAACGCTCGATATGAAAAAGGGCAAGAGGATGAAAAAGGTTGATTTTGAATTTCCTACAAGAGTGTAATAACAAGTTCTTGAGTTTTGTAGAAAAAAAAAAGAGAATTCAAATTTTGACAGCATAAAAAATAATGGAAAATCCAAAAATTACATGTTTTCAATAGCAAAAGTTTTTTTTAAAGAATGCGCTTGCCTTTAAACGAGACCATTCAACTACGTCTGTTTTAATACCAATTCATATTATGCATTGTAATAATGTACGTTTATGGAAATGACATGCAATTTGAGGGACAGATTCGAGAGCGAAGCACGAGATACGTGGTGAGAATGTATGCGTTAAAGCCGAAGGAGCTTTAACAAAAGAGAATTCATTATCACAAAATTACTGCTGTCGATTCTTTGACCTTTAGTTTTATTGCTATTTATTGCATATTGCTGCAAACACGAAGCTGAGCTCAGGAAATTTTTCAATAAAATATTTAAAAATTTTGTAAGCACATCTATGTTTGGGTTGCGGTTCCAAACAATTTGACATATAAAGTTTTTCCGCAGCTAGGAAAACAATGCAGAAACATATGAACCCGGAAAAACAATAGAAAAACTAGCGGTAGAACACTGCAGATAACATGTTTAGACCAATGTATCCCTTGTAGATACCATATGAACAGCTCTAAATTGTGATAAAACGTTAGATTTTTATTAAGATTTTATAAAACTAACGTGTATTATTTTTCTCTAGTAAATAAAAAAACATGTTGCAGTTTTTAAAAATATTGAAAATTGCAAAAATAACAACGATTTTCCTGCACCGTGTAAAATTTCTGAAAGGTCAGTTGATTGGTTTAGACCGCGGAACCTTCAATTAGAAAACAAGAAGCGCAGGAGGTAAAAAGAATATATAAAATTATATTGCTGGATTGAGGAGGCCCCTGAACTCTTGAGAATAAAGTTTCCAATTTTAATTTTTTAAATACATATCCGAATTGTAAATTTAATTAAGCATATTTTTCTAGAGCAAAAAAGTTGTAGCTTTTTTAATTCTCGAATTATTAAAAAAAAACTGCTTTTTCCTCTAATTAAAACATTTCGCCTTTTCTCAATTTAACACGTGATAAAATGCAAAAAATTTTATATTTCCGAGTAAAATTTATAAGAAGTATGCATTGTCATCTTTTGCGATTAGATAAAGTTTAAAATGTTTGTTTAAAAAAGTTCATAATTTTTTTCCGCGGCGTTGCACAATTCGTGCACGAACAACTTTGATCATTTCGGGAGTCGAGTGAATTTTGAGCAAGCGAAAACTGTCAGTGAGAAAGTTGGTCAGCAATATTCAAACAAGTATACTGGAAAGTTTTAGTTCAACTGAAATATTAGTTAACAAACTGTTAATGTTTTTTAATTTTCGAATACAATAAAATATGGCAAGCATGGTTCATAATCATTCTTTTTCTGACTGATTAAAATATTTGAATGTTGCCATTTCTAGTAACATGAGCTTCATAAAAGTTAAAAAAAAAAGAATCTCTATAAGTTTTCTTTCTCGTACCTTGCGTGTCTTCTGTCTGGCCTCTATTTGCAAACGAACATGAACATACCTTATGAATCAAAAAATTTTTTGTAATGTTAAATGATATTTTCTTTCTTTTGAAGGTTTTATATCAATTTTAGAATAAACCTACTATTGCTTCAAAGTGACTTTTTAAGTATTCGCATTCTGAGTCGAAATATAGGTCCTTTTTATATTATCCATGATGCTGAATACATTATTTTTTGGATCTCCTTAATACTTCTCATCCTTGTTTGATTCTCTTAAGTCTTATTCAGTACAATTGTAATCCTTTTTAAGTGTCTTAAAAATATTTGCAATATTTCTCAATTTCTCATTTACACCTCTTATAATCTCTACAGAATTTCAAGTTCGATTTTTCAACTCTATAAATTCTGCAATAATTTTAAATGCTATTTAGAGGTTTTAAATGTAAGATTATTGAAGCTTAACTGAGATATTATTGAATAACTATTTTTAATTATTTAAAATTATTACTTATTAAATATTAATGTGACCATTCATTAAAATTTACTGCATATTATAATGTGAGGATATATTTATTCAAGTTCTTTTTGGTTCAAAGATAATCCAACATATACACTGCATTATCTATGTTCATATAAATACAAACATACATTCGAAAAGGAAAACAAGATTACATTTTCAAACAAGAAGATAACATTTTTACTAAGAAAGGCGCATTTTCAACAATATATATGAATTTTTTTGCCAAGAAGTTGAACTTTCAACTTAAAAAGATAAATTTTTAAACAAATAATTACATTTCCAATTGAAAAAAGCTAATTTTTGAACGAAAAATGGAATAGTTTAATTTTCTGCTTAAGAAATTTATTTTCAACCAAACATGAAACGAATTTTTATGAAAATAGTTAAATTTTTAACCAAAGAGATGAACCTTCAACCAAAGAAATTAATTTATAAGAAAGTAATTGAATTTTGTGTAGAAAATATGACTTTTTTACCCCCGCCCAAACTTCTAAAAATACTAACGTTGTTTATGAAAAGTAACGCTAGGCCACTTTCTTTTAGGACTACATCAGTGATCATTTCATTGTAGGGATGAACTTGCGAATCAATTAATTTCTTGAAATAATATTAACCAGAAATGTAGAAATAATAATGCCTTTTGGCTCCTAATAGATTCGAGTGCGGTATTGTTTTTTATAATAATCCGTTTTAATTTATAAATGTTTAGTCCTGAAAAAATAAAAGACAGTTGAACCGATATTTGTGTAAAGTTGATCCTGTGTAGGTAATTTTTGTTGCAACGAATCCTTCATTAGAAATTATAGTTCCAGAACTTTTCTTTCTAAATTTAAAACAAAAATTTGGATATTCCTTTAAATAGAAAAAATTTCAATTGAAATATTCTGAAAAAATAATCAGTACTAAACATACAACAATATTACAACAATCTACCTTTCCATTCAACGAATGAAGAACAAAATTATTATTAAGAATTTCTTTTATTCAATAAAATCACATTGTAGTTTTATTCTGCTTTCAATACAAACAAGAAGATGGACGGATGTAAAATTTCTGTAAATTTAATCATGATTATTGGTTAAGAATATTTGGATTGCAATTTTTGCTATTTCAAAAAAAAAAACACTCTCCACCACGCATAATATAAGAAGCACTGAATAGAGGATCTACGAGAATCTAATAAGTATTTCAATTAAGTCCGTTTTAAGACCACCAAACATGCAAAAATGGAAATTTGTGCACATTTTGAGTAGTTAAATAGTACGTGTATTATATTGAACTAATTTTCATCAGATCGACATAAAATCTCCGAGGCTAGAGAATTTAAGAGAATAAAAAGAGTACTTGTATTTCGACTCGGGATTGCATCCTATAATTTAACCTGATTTCTGAGATAAAACGTAAATGCTTGCTCTAAGTGACATACTCTCTCTTCCATCGACATTACACTAGCACATCGATATTTATTATTGATACCTCGGAGCGTAAAAGGATGACAGGGAAAGCTTTACAAATATGTGACTGCGCGCAATTAGATAAATTATCATGCACTAAAACGTGATGACCACTAGTTATTGGAGCGTGAATCCTGTTAAGAACGTTCTGTTCTTCTTGAAATCAATAAAATTAATAAAAATATAGGTTTAGTCAATAAAAATATTCTCCCTTCGTTACTAATATAATTTTATCAAAAGCCTTTCAGGATTCCAATATAAGAATTAAAAATAACCGTTGATAATTTATTTCGAAATAAAGTACTCTTAAATTGATAAATTAAATCACAAAATAACCTAATATGGATTGTTCTAAATCAAGCAAACGTTGCCTCTGTTATTTTTTTCATTTGATCTTATTCCAGAAAGCTAAATTAAAATGAAAGAAATTTAATTAGGATTCAGACTGAATATAAAATCCTATTTAACGTTTAATAATCATATTATTGTGCAGAATTCCTGAAAATAAAACCAAGAATTCAGCGACCAAAATTGGATAACCGCCATAAAATATTCCTATTGGAATTTTAAAGATAAAAATTTTCTTAAAAATTTCTTTTTTTTTTGCGCAAAAATAAAAAAGACAAAAGGAAAAAGAGAAGGCAACCATCCAAATCCCTTTCCTTCTCTCTTTTACTTTTTTCGTCTTTTTTATTTTTATTATTATCAAATCACAATAAAATAACATTTGCAAAAAATAAAGAAAATATAAAATATTTGAGCAGGCAGGAACAGCAACGAAACCAAGAATATTTAAAATTTTAAAATTTAATGTGTTAATTTGTGATTTAATAATAATAAAAATAAAAAAGACGAAAAAAATAAAAAAGATAACGAAGGGGATTTGATTGGTTACCTTCTCATTTTTCTTTCCTCTATTTTATTTTTGTCCAAAAAATAATTTTTTTATGTAAATTTTTACCCCCGTGAAGTTGACCACCCGAAGCTCACGTTTTTTAAATTTTCTTTTTACATACGTTTGTACTGTTCGCACATCCAATATTTTCGTTTGTACCCACCTGTTTACGAAATTAGGGCGAAATGGATTTCAGGGGGCTCACTTCACGCATTCCCCCGAAATTCAAACTTCTCAAATTTACATTTAGCATACATTTGTACGTCGTTTGTACTATTTGTACATTTCATATTTTCGTTTGTACCCTCTTGGTTGCCCGGCTATGGGGAAATCAAAATTTCGTGCCATTCCCCCGAAATTCGAAGTTCTCAAATATTCATTTTACATACATTTGTACTTTGTTTGCACCTTCTCCCCGAAATTCAAATTTCTTAAATTTTCTTTTTGCACACGTTTGTACGTCGTTTGTACTGTTTTCACATTTTATATTTTCATTTTTACTCTCTTTGGTTGCCCGGCTAGGGGAAAATGAAGATTTCGTGCCATTCCTCCCGAAATCCAAATTTTCTGTTTTTCTTTTTGCTAACGTTTTTACTTTATTTGTTCAGTCTATACGTTCCATACTTTCATTTGTAACCTCTTGCTTGACTGGCTAGGGGAAAATCAAATTTTCTTTTTATATTTTATTTTTTTGTACTATGCCAATAAATTGAAAAATCATTATAGTCACTAAAATTACACTCAGGAACCTCAATATTATATTTCCAACCTCAAAATAATATTAATAAATACAAAAAATCCATGCCCGCTACATTTCACGAAACAGGTCCGAAGATTCACCACGAAAAATAAACAATAAATTTTTAGATTAAAAGTTGTCTCAAAAGTCGCCTTCCACAAATTAGAAAATATGTTCTCAGGCCTATTTTAATATTCAGAAACTTCATAAATGCACAGCCCAGTACTTCTTCCGTTCAGTTTCTCTAAATTTCTAGCGCTGAACATTTGGGGGTGCCATCTGGTTATCCGCCATTTTGATTGAAACTTCCAAATTTTTGACTAATAAAGAATTCTAAATCAAGTGTATCACACCTGGCGCCGCATGGTACATAGCTAAGAAATTAATACCTTATAAATATTAATAATATCCGGAAAAACTATGTGCAAAGATTAAAAAAAAAAACATTACAATTTTCGAAATATGTGTTGATGACACAAACTTTTGATTTTACCACTATCCGGGCAACCAAGAGGGTCCAAACGTAAATATGAAATGTGCAAGTAGTACAAACGACGTACAAACGTTAGCAAAAAGAAAAATTCAAATTGGGCGAGGGGGGCAAACATTGTGATGTTCCCCTAGCCCGGCAACAAAATGGGTATAAACAAAAATATGAAATTTATAAACAGTACAAACGACGTACAAACGTTAGCAAAAAGAAAAATTCAAAATTTCAAATTGGGGGGGGGGTCGAACTGAATTTTGATTTGCCCCTAACCGGGCAACAAATGGGGTGCAAACGAAACTATTAAATGTACAACCAGTACAGACGACGTACAAACGTATGCAAAAACAAAATTTGAGAAATTTGAATTTCGGGGGGATGGTACGAAATTTAGATTTTTCCCTAGCCGGGCAACCAAGAGGGTACAAGCGAAAATATGTAATGTACAAAGTGTACAAACGACGTAAACACGTATACGAAAAGAAAATTTGAGAAACTTTATTTTGGGAGGGATGCGTGAAGTTAGACCCCCGAAATCAATGTTGCCCCTAGTTTCGTAACCACCAGGGCAAAAATGAAAATATTGGATGTACAAACAGTACAAACGTATGTAAAAAGAAAATTTAAAAAACGTGAACTTCGAGGGGCAAAATTCACGGGGGTAAATTTTTTATCTTTTTTCAAATTTCAATATGAAAATTTTTGGTTCGTTTTCCAAATCTGGTCGTTGGATTCTTGGTTTTATTTTTAGTCATTTTGGAAATTTACTCAAGAGATCACAAATGATTCACGACAGTCCATTCTGACTTTCACTAAGAGGTGTTGTATTTTCATTACATTGAGGACGCATTAGTAATTCATACTCGCTCTTTTTTTAAATTAGTATTGCAGAATCCGTGTTTATTCTAGCGTACTTTTTCGCTAATATGACCTCTGGTAGGTATAATCTCAAGGAAAACGAACATTCTCCGACTTTTTCGATTCAGTATTTGCCCTGATATCGACTCCCAGTTATACTATTGCTCCTTGATAAAAATGTGGAATAATAATTAATAAATTAGGAATAAGTTTTCAGAGAGTAATGTGTTAGATGAAGGATGAGCAGGATACTCAAAGCTACCCAAATAGATAAGTTAGAGCTTAGATCCGTAATTATTTATTTATCGGGACACTATATATTGTACAAATCTATCGGAAGCATAAACTACTAACTAATAAATAAATAAGTAATATATCCTAGATGAGACACCCACGAGTTATGCCTCTTTCCTGAAGTAGAACACAATATTTCTTTTTGCGTAAATAGTTTCTGGAATTCCAACACATTCGATACGCTCTGGTGATCAAGTGAAGTCTTGAATGAACATTTATCCAATCTCTGGGTCTTAATCTTGACCACCTCCTCACGGATATTTAGATCATCTCAAATCGTTTCAGGTTTTAGACGCGCAATAAAATAGATAGAAATACGACAGGCGTATTCTATCATTCTCTTGAATCGGGGACCTTCCAAAACTACGGAACACTACAATGGGTGGGGGAGGGGGTAACAGGTATTTACGCGATTTGAGATAAAGGGGAGTGGGTAACACAAAACATGATATCACACATGAAAAATATAAATATGATTAACAATTTTTTGAAACGCTTGAAAAAATGAAAATTAGTGATTTAATTTGACAAATAAGCCATCTAAATACAGACTTCATAACCTTTTCCCTGTTCTTCTCTTTTGCCTATTTCCCTCTTTCCTCCATTTAAAGAATTCCTCTTTTTCATCTATTTTCAGGAAATTTCCCCATTTTCTCGGTTTTTTTCGCTTGAATTCTAACGGAACTAATAGAACCCAAGAAGAAAATCGAACAATTTTGGTTGGAAGTTAACTATTTTTAATTGCAAAGTCTAATATTATATTATTGATCCAGAGTGTGTTTCGGGTTGAAAATTGGTCGTTTTTACTTGAAAATGTATGTATTTTGTTGTGAATTCGTAATTTTTAGTAGAAAATTAATGTTAATGATTAGACATTCTATTACTTGGTTAAAAGTTGGAATACTTTCTCAAAAATTCATTTCGCTAGTTGTAGATCCATTTCTTTTGTACAAAATTGAACTATTTTGATGAAAATTCATTTTTTTTCGACAAACATTTTTTGAACAGAAATTATTGTATTTTTCATTTTAAATTAATCGTTTCTTGTTTAAAATTAAACTACTGGATTTAAGTGCAACTTTTTTGTCGAGAATTCAACTGTTGTCTAGAGAATTCACGCTTTTTGGTTTGAAAATTCAAAATTTTGATTGACATTTTTTTCACTTTTAAATTACGAATATTTTTGTGTGTAAAATTTATCTCTTTTTGTAGAAATGTTCTACTTGATGGTTAAAATTGCAACTGGTTCGTTAAAAATTAATCTGTTTTCGATCAAAATTTAATTATTTTGTCGAATGTTCGCCTTTTTATTGAATTCAAATGTTTTTGACTTAAAATTAAATTATTACTCGACTGAAGTATCAACTCTTAGATTTTTCGTTGTGAACTCAGCTTTATTGGTGAAATTTTTCTGTTTTGATTCTAAATTAAAACCTTTTTTTAAAGTGGAATATCGACTATTATACTTTTTAGTTTAGAAGTTTAACTATTTCGTTGGAAATTCATAACTTGCCCTCAGGTTTGAAAATTGCCCTCAGGTTTGGAAATTCATCTTGTTTTGGTTAAAAGTTTTGAGTTGAAAAAAAAGTGTTTTTTTGGACTATTTGTGGTTAAAATTGAATCTATTTCTTTTAAAATTCGACCAT
Organism: Acraspis erinacei; assembly: GCA_035041075.1. NCBI lineage: Eukaryota > Metazoa > Arthropoda > Insecta > Hymenoptera > Cynipidae > Acraspis > Acraspis erinacei. The sequence goes on along the minus strand of JAWWLR010000158.1, from coordinate 68,619,008 downwards.
TTGCAAAGAAAATTAAAAATTGAAATATATGTTTATAAATGTAACTCATTGTTTAAGACTTATATTGCTGGTTGTAAATTCAATTATGTCCTTGAAAATATAATCTATTTTGAATTAAAATCTTATATCATTTCAAGGTAGACCGAATATTCAATTTACTTGAATGGGTTTATTCCCCTATTTTCATGATAATTCTCCCTGTTTCCTTTGTTTTGAGAGCATTTTAGACTGTAAAATCTGTTGAAAAATGAGTTTGTCATGCATTTTCTGTCGTTTATCAAATTTAATCGAAAAAAATTACTGAAAAGGAGGGGATTATTTATATATGTGACGTCAACATTTGCAATAAAGAAATGATCCATTTTGATTGAAATCTCCTTTTCGTAGAACGCAGTCGTTTGAAAATTTTAAATTTTTATTTGTTAGTGCACATTTTTTATACAATCTTCAAACTATTTTCAACAAATCAGATTTGGAGATTATCAAAATTTGAACTAGCTTTTTGGCAGTTCAATTCCTATCCCCAGCCGTCTGGAAGTGTTATATTTTGTATTATACATATATGTACCGTAATTACTATGTTAGTTTGGTACTCGTATGAAGATTGGCCATCAAGTTTACTAACGTTCCAGTTTAAACTATTTAGCTGTAATACCTGCCTTAACTAAAATACAACAATTCTCAATTTTTTGTGCAAACAAGATAGGTTTTAGAAAGTTTATGCGTATAAATGTCAAGAAACTTAAGGAGAGGAGGAATATCTCAACTTCCCCGAATCGAAATATAAGAGTAAGTCCTCTTTTTATTCTCTTTAATTCTCTAGCGTCAGAGACTTTACGAGGATCTTATGAGGATGAATTCAATATAATGAAAGTACTATTTAACTACACAAAATGTGCACAAATTTCCATTTTTGCATGTTTGCAGTTCTTGAATATTACAATATTACTTATTAGATTCTCGTAGATCCTCTATTCAGTGGTTCTTATTTTAATGTGCATGGAGTAACACAAGGACGACCGCTTTATAGATTTTCCCCGCAAGTGTTATATCATATTTTTCACACTCAGGGATGCTTTTCAGGCTATTAAACAGTGAATTCTTGACACTTCAAAGAGCGCCGATGACAAGAACAATTAATTTTACAGAATATTCCGGGTACACTCGTCGCAACTCCCTTTCTCCCAACTCCCTCTTTCTTTTCATTCTCATTGGCTATGATGTTTTTGTCAGCTGGTGCCGAAAATTCGATAATGAACATGGTTTGCTTCTCGAAGTCAAGGAGAACTATGTCAGGCCTGGAGTATGCAACAGAAACAATTGTCGATAATATAAAGTTCCAGTATATGCGTCACTTCTCATTCTCGACAATTGAATCTATTTCCCTAGGGGCGTTCAGCGGAGAGATATTAAGGTTAATGCCGTAAGAGTGAAGGTCATTCCCGCATGAGTTGGACAACTAGATAGTATGTGTTCCAGATGCTCCGAGTGTACATGGTACGCCCTGCAGCTGTCATCGGGAATATCTTGGCTCAAAATGTGAGGACGGTGTGTTAAGGTGTGAATGACACCGTCTTGACATGCCCAAATGAAACCCTCGGTGCCCGACTTCAATCCGAGTGATTTAAGGAAAGCAAAAGTTAGCTCAAATGACATTGACTGATCCTCCACATTTATGTGGAAGATGCCGTGCACCTTCTTATCGAGGAGCTGTTCACGGAATTTTTTCTCCTTTGCTTCCTGAATTTGGGCATTCAGGAGTGAGTACTCGAGATGGATAAGATTTTTCAGCAGCCTCCTTCGCTGCTTTGTACAGAAACGCTCCTTTGCCCACTTCTTCATGCTTCCTGACCTGAGCTTCCTGATCTTGACGGCGTGAGATGTAGAGTCGCGGAACAGAAGTCTTAAGATCCATGCTTTTTTATGTGCATAACCTTTCGCATCCCGATATCAAGGGATCTGAGCTTGCTCTTCGTCCATGAAACCAATCCAAATGAATAGAGTACCACAGGGACGGCAAGCATGTTCGTTGCAGATACTTTGTTCGTCGCCGACAGTTCAAAAACCAAATCTGCCGGATGATACGTTTGTACCTGCGTCGGAGAGTCCTTTATACATGTCACATCCTGAATGCGGCTCTGTGGCACGCCCAGGCATGCATAAGTCTCTCCAGCGCAAAGATGTCGTATAGCGCTTCTATCGACGAGCTCAGGGTCTTCAAGGGTGCCATTAAGTTTTCCTCGCTTGAAATAAACCTTGGCGCATTTATCTAACCCAAATTCCATTCACATTTCCTAAGAGTATCGTTCGACAATTCCTACCGCTATATGTAGTTGCGCTTTATTTTCAGCATAGATCTTAAGATCAACCATGTACAATACATTAGTGACCATGTGCTTTCGATTTCAAGGTTTGCCACAAAGGTACCCCTGGGAATGGCGAAGTGCTAGAGATAGTGGCAAAAGTGTAGTGGGCTGATGGTGTCGTCCTGAAAGACAAATCTCTGAAAGGTGACCTTGTTAGTTGTCAGACTATTTTTTCCAGATGAGATAGTAAATCTGGTTTTCTAAAGTGGCATCAATCTCTCAATGCACCTCACGATTTGCAGATGAACCTTTAAGCTTTCAAAAAGAAAAATTACAAGTCTATGGGAGATCAAATCGAAAGCTTTACGGTAATCAATCCAGGCCATCGATAGGTCACGGTGGTAGGATGTTGCATCTTTGCAGACACATTTATCGATGAGCATGTTCTCCCGACGCTCTGCTACGCCTTTCTTTGAGCCGCGTTATTCTTACATTTCTTTCCACACATGTCCGATTGTCCGAACAATCCTATCATTTAGGACAGCGGAGAATATCTTATACAGTGTGTCCAGTCAAGTGATTGGCCTGTAATTCTTTGGGTCAGCTAAGTTACCCATTTTCGGCAAGAGTACTGTGCGCAGGAGTTCTGGTCCCGGAACGGAATAGTTCTTCATACCTCTGAATACTTTTTTCACCTTCTCGGTAGTGATGGTTGCAAATTCTTCCGCAGGTGTTGTTATGGGGGCATCACAC
>JAWWLR010000158.1:68587502-68598344 GCA_035041075.1 Acraspis erinacei | reverse complement strand
CACTCAAGTGTCCCCCCTTGGGTTTAGGTATCATGAAAAAATTTCAGGGTGGCACCTCTGCTGCTCCCTAGAAACAGCTAAAAAAGTATCGGAATCGCTGATCTAGGTGGCATCTACGTGGCATCCCCCTACCGCCGGGTAGCCACCCTCCCCTAGGTAGCAGTTTGGTAAACGCTACTCTGGGTCATTCATGTTAGGTAAACAAAAGGAACCTACCGACCGGTTTCTAGGGAGCGGTAGGGCCGCCACCCTGACATTTTTTCATGATACTTGAACCTAAGGGGGGACACTTGACTGCCTGTGGTTGCGGCGGGTTATTGAAATTTATTTACCCAAACAATTTTAGAGGTCTAATGATTTTATGTTTCCAAGATCTGCGAATTCTTCCTTTCTTAGTGCAAATATTAACCGATTTTATTAACTTTTTCCCCATATTATTAAAATTATATCACGAAATTCATTCAGATATTTCAATTTATTGTGTCATAACTTTGCAACTTTGGTTCTTGTAACATGTCTCAATTTCATAAGAATCAAAGGGTCCTTCATGTTAGGTAAACAAAAGTAGTCTCGTAGGGGGGAGCCTGCCTCGGAGCCTACTGAGCTACCCGGCCCGGGGTGGCATCCTCCTACCGCTGGGTAGCCACCCTCCCCTGGGTAGCAGTTTGGGAAACTCTGATCTAGAGTATACTTGATTTAAATTGAAGATACAATCATTGCAGTCACCACTGAAAATTACTCCTCTAATCGCTCAAGAACTGCATCTAGACCTTCGCGCACTGGAGTAATCTTATGTTGGAGACTGAGCATAAAATAAATAAACCTAAGATAACAGCTGTGAAGAACTGCGTACTTTACACAAATTCGCTCGGGGGATGTATCCAAGCAATCACATGTAAATAATTTTTTAATTTGTAGGACTTTTATTTAAAAGAAATGGGATAGGAAAGTTTGAGGTTGCCTATTTCCTAGATAATCAGTTTATTTACCCTATCTCCGTTCAGCCAAAGGAGCTTTTAAAAGGAGAATCGACAATTACAAAGTTACAGTTATAAATGTTTTGAATTTTATACAAAGATCAAACTCGTAGCGCGCGGTGTTAGGGGCGCTAGGGGCGCTGAAACCCGAGAACTGCGCGGGCAGCGAACAACTTCTTTATGTAAGCATCATAATGATAAGGCTAACCGTTCTAGGTTTATCCCCTGAAAACAGTATTTAAAAATATAAAATTCCAATTGGCGGTCAAGCTATATAAGATTATCGAAGAAAAGCAAAATGCAAAAATTATTCACTCGAGAATGGTATAAAATTTTTTATTTACCATTTTTGAATATTTATATTATAATAGAATTTCACATAATGTTAAAATTTTCGCACGTTGGCATATGCGCTGACGACCGCAAAGACTCACAGTCGCCAGATTAGGAGACATGATGGTTTGTGCCTTAAAATACGTGTGGAGGAGAGTTGGAACATAAGGAGAGTGCAGATAGCGGAATAGTACTGTAATTTAATCGAGGCGAAGCACGAGCCACGTGAAGAGAATTAAAGCCGAGGGTGCTTCAAGAAAAGAGAATTCATAATCACTAAATTGCTGTTATCAGTGTTTTTACCTTTAATTTTAAAATATTCATGCACAAATGTGGCGAAGTACAAAGTCACTTTCATTCAACTTTTTATTCTACTCTCGAGTTTCAGTTAGCTATGCATCATGTTCATATTTTTATTTGAACAAACATCACGAAGTTTATAATTTATAGAATCAGTGTATCACTTCTTGTGCATTTTGCTGGAAAAAAGTGTTAAGCCTTACCTTGCCAATGGAGGTCTCACTGTACCTTTACCTGCTATGTATACATCCTTCTTGTTATGCACTCAATAAATGTTTATTATTATATTTTGTAAATACCAATTATAATTATAGGATAAAACCTCCTTCTTCTGCCTGTAGACTTGTTAAATTAAAAACCAACCAATTCCTCTTATCTAGCTACTTCTTTGCAGTTTTAAAATAAGAGCGTGTTATCTGACACGTTGATTTATTATCTCTAACTCCTTCATACATCCAAGAATAAAAGAATAAGAACAGAAATGTTAATTGATCAAAATGAGAAACTTAATTAAGTCAATTTGGAAATAGGGGAGGGTACTAGGTCGTTGGAATTTTAAGTGGCCTCTGAGGCTAAAGCAATATAAATATGACTCAAGATTCTGTTCTGTAAAATTTGCATGAGGATACAATTTAAGTTATCGAAGATCAGGATGATCCCAACGGTGATTACGTCATCGGCATGCGGGCATCTGCCTTTTTAGAAAACGTTAATTTACGACGAGCGCATCATACTTTAGAGTCGCATAGGGCACAACTTGTTAATTTGAAATAACTAATAGCTTGCAATTACCTAGAGGTAATTAAATATAATATCTGTTCGTTCGAGTATGCAGGTTTTCATCTTATTGCTCGTTTAGCGTGAAATTTAACGCCACATACGACACGGATCTCTACCAATTGTGAATATATATATATATATATATTGTGAATAGTAAAATATAATGAGTGGCATACGAATATAGATTCGCGGAAGGCGGTCACCGTAAATATTGTCAAAAATCGGCTTTGAGTCGTCAACCACGAACCGTCTGGACTGAATCATGCGTTAATTTTACAGTTGTGAATTTTGTACCACCATAAGCTTTCCGTACTTTGAGAGGCTTCCGTACTTCGAGAGGCTTCCGTACTTTGAGATTGTTAAAAACATGAATTGTGTGTAATTTGTGCAAAACCTATAATGTATACATTTACAGTGTGGTATTGGCATATCTCTGTGATGGTAACGCTATTCTGTACTTTGCTGCCAGTGCTGGTCCAGCACTGAATATCGGTACTGCCGCAGTACTGCTCCAATAGGAAAATCACAATGGGCACAGTACTGCGCCAGTACTAACAAGTAATATAATATAGTTTAAAAACGATAAAAAAATCATTGAATTGTTTAAATATTAATTTTCTTGTCTAGAGTGAATACATATATTACATTATTAAACATTATATTGCAGATAAAATTTCTATCGCTAAACCTACGAGTTATAACTTCATGGAAAGGCCATCCTCATGTCTTACAGCTCAAAAAAGTTAAAGTTCCAAATATCAAACTATCTTCTTCTAATTAAATATTTATTACTATACGACGTCCTGTAAATGTAAAATCGGCAAATTTTTAACAGGAATATCAATAAAATAATTTCTAAATAAATAATCTAAATCTGTTAGATCTGTTACTGTAAAGATACAATAATTTTTTCTAAACAATTACAATTTTTCATCAAGATAGAACTTAAAATGTTTTTCTTAAAAAAGAACAAGAAAAAGGTTGTTTTCGCGACAGTTATAATTATAGTTTTTAGATATTTTAGAATACATGAACTACATTTTAAGCGTATTAAAATTTTTTTAAATAGTTATACTGTCGGCATAGCACTGTGCCGATCGTGGAGCCAGCCGTTAGCCAGTGCTGGGTGAACTGCTAGCCATCATAGAGTACATCTGTACTGTGCCAGAGTTTTTCCAGTACTAGTCCAACGCTTGACTGCCAGTGCTGGTTTCTCAGTACTGGTCCAGTACTTGTCTAGCATTGTAGCCTGTACTACGACTGTATACGGGCTAGACGACTGTCGAATTGCCATTACAGGCGCAGTACTGCGTCCGTCGTTAAGATTGGTGTAAGCGAAAAATTCCCGATTGTAAATTCTGGTCAACTATTCGAAGGTCTGCATTGTCATCGGCAGTGAAATCTCATAGGACTTCATCTGAGCGTATTTGAGTATAATCTCTTTGAATTAGAATGTGTATTGTCGGTTTAATCTATGAGCCTTTTTTTATTAAAATAAAGTTTACCCAGTGGGCATGAATGTCCTAAGACATTTTTAGAACGTCCTAAAAACGTCCTAAGTCAGCCCAAATAACGTTCTAAAAACATACAATATTCCAAAGACGTTTTTTGGACGTATTTGGAGCATTGGACATTTTACGGCCTTTTTTGACCTGACTGAGAACGTTTTTTTGGACGTTTTAAAAACTTCTTTTAAACCTTACGTTCTAAAAACCGCATTAGAATCTTCTAAACAAGTCTCTCAAGAGTTGCGCCAAAGTTCACCTATTTTTTGGACCTCCCTGGCGACCTGGTGAAAAAATATGTTACAGGTATCAAATTACTCGTCATTGAAAATCAAAATGAGCATCACTTTTCGTTGATTACAAATTTAAAAAAATTACCCCTATTTAGTGGTCGAGAAGACCGAAGAAAATTAAAAAATTGGAAGTACCACTAATTATAACATCATTTTTCACGCCCCTTCACGGCCCCTTCCGCCCACATTACAAAAAAACAAACAAACAAAACAACCTTACAAAAGTAAAATCACGTATTTTCTTTATTGATAAGGTGTTGATGTCAAACATTCTTTTTTAATTAGTGGTATCTTCTATTTTTTAATTTTTTGGGGTCTTCTCAACCCCTAAATAGGAGTAAATTTTTGAAATGTTTAAAAAACAAAAAGCGATGCTCACTTTGGTTTTTAATGAAGAGTAATTTGATACCTGTAACATATTTTTATATTTTTCACCAGGTCGCTACTGAGGTCCAAAACATAGGCGAAAAAACAGCCTATTTTTGCGTCACTCTTTTGTGCCCGCTGGCTTATTGCGTGAGAGTAGTGGCAGGTATTCGTATAAAAAGGGACAGTTGTTACAGTGATTTTCCTTGATTCGACTTTCCAATTTATGACTATAAAAATTTAGCTTCTTCATATTATTATTTGAGGAGACGTTTTTCTATTGATCAAAATTTTGTCTATAATCATTTCTAACTTTAGCTTTTACAAGAATGTGGTTCATTCTAGATGATATATGTGTTCATCCAACAAAATTCTATTTTACGCCAATAAAAAAATATTGTTGAGCGGTCCAAAAATTTTGGTTGAATAAATTCAATGGTTTAACAAAATAATTTTGTCAGCTTAACTAAACGGGTTTCTTTCCTTTATACACGAAGATGAATTTCATGCTTTTAATTCACGGCACTGCTCCTTGATTTTATTCTTGCGCCAAAGCAAGAATAAGATCAAGGAGCAGTTCCGTGAATTATTCTCCTAAAATTTTCGCTCCATGTAGTAACCAATTTTTGTTATGACAACCAAACTTTTCTTTGGGCAATCCCTCTAGTGGCCCTCGATAGGTTATTGTCGTTTGCTACTTGACTTAAATGATTTATATACTCACTTTTTAGCACTATATTTTTTAATCAAACTAGATAAAAGACTTTGTTGATAAAGATATATGTTAGAAACAATTTCTATCAATTAATTATTTTCTCGAGGGGACCTTGTAAATCCCTCGACGCGTAAAACGTGTAATACAGCTGTGAGTTTAAAAAGTACATTAATGTTATTATACTTAATTATAATTCATTTAAAAAAAGCAATAATTTAAAAAATAACCGAAATGCAAACTTTTAATATTTTCATTTTTTCTACAAAAATTTTTAAACATTGGTGCCTTAAAAATTTGAAAAGAGTCTTTCTTTCATATTGATGTAATTTGAAATCATTTAAGTAGGTTCAAAAATAATGCCTAACAAATCGAGTTTCAAAAACATTTTTTTCTAAGTTCGAAAGTATCGGATTAATGCCGTCAAGTATTTATGATGTCGCACTCAGCGTGGCATCGTAGCCATGGGGATTAGGCGTTCGACTTATAGTCCCGCGGTGCGTGTATTCGATTCTCGGTAGTTGCGGATATTTTAATAAACTGCGTTTCACTTCAATTATAAGTAAAATAAGTCTTCTCTAACCAAAGTCAACAATTAGTTCGGTTTTAGAATAACATGCGAAGTATAGTTATAAATTTAATGTTAATAAAAGTATGATAATAACGGGGGCGAGTTTGTCAGAGACTACAGATCTGCAAAGCAAATGTTATTATTTTGCATTTGCATTAATATTTTCCTTTTTTGAATCAAAAATTTCTAGTAATAGATTACGGAAATGTTCTAGTTAAACTTTTTTACTATTGCAACCATAGTATCACAGTTCAGAATTTAAAGCATTATTAATTTCTTAATAATTTAATAATGATTTATTTCAATCAACAAAATAAGAAACAATAGCATATACTTTTGAATTTATAGCATATGCATTTGACCGAGTACGAAAACACTGTTTGATGCTTTAAACCAATATTTCATTGGTTCAGAAGTGTTTTTTGCTCAGTGTGTGAGGGACTATCTAGATTCTATAAAGACCCTATTACTAGGCCCTCAATGGGTTGCCTACGGATGACCTAGAGAGGAAGTAGGAAATCTAGACAAGGCCTCTTAAGAACCAAGTTATCATTTCTACCCGGGATATATCATAAAATTAGCATTATTTATGGCTTAGTCGATATTGTGATAAAACTGGCTGATTTTAGATTCCACAAAGATAACTTAGATCTTGTGCATGCAGGAAGCTCTGGAAAAAATGGCTATCCGTTTGATTTGTTAAAAACTAAAATCACTGAAAGATACAAGCACATAGTTAATTGGCGAAAAACTATATCTACGCAATCTATGCAACCTAAAGATAGTATTTAAAAAAATGGTTGTATTACTCTACATTCAAAACTAGATGAAGGTTTTTTCAGAATTTTCAAAAAAAGTAATCTTCAATTCGTTTTTTCCATCAACAATAATTTAATAAAAATCGTGTTTAGAAGTAAGGGGGCACACTGCATACGGGCGTAAGTGTGAAAACCTGAATTTTACAGGAGAACTAAAAAACTGCGTAATTTTCTCGCAATCGAAAAATTTTCTCGCAAATAATTTTGAACAAAAAAATGCAAAAAAGTTTCTAGGTACTGTTAAGCTTTATCGAACAATGAAACGAACATCCTGAAAGAACCAGCCTTATCCGAGAAAACCTTTGTCAAAGGTACAGCGGGTCCCCATAAACTGATTCTTATACATGAAAAGTTGCGTGACCGTTTTATTTTTCAATTTAAAAAAAAAGCAAGAAAGTATTTTTAAGCTGTTGGTTAGCTCTATTGAATCGGAAAAAGAGCACTTTAAAAAAGATAACCATGTGCGAGAAAGCCCTGGTCAAAGATCGACGAGCACCAATAATCTTCAATTTGTACACATAAAAAGTTGCGTAACTGTTTAATTATTTAATTTAAGAGAAAAGCAAAAAGGTCCTTTTGAACTATTACTTACCTCTATTGAATCGCGAAAAGAGTTTTTGAAAAAGATAACTATGTGCGAGAAAGCCCTGGTCGAATATCGGCGCGCAACAGATGCCTTCAATTTTGACACATACAAATTTGCGTAACTGTTTAATTTTTTAATTTAAGAGAAAAACAAGAAAGTGCTTTGGAGCTTTTGTTTAACTCTATTGCATTGCAAAAAAAGCGCTTTAAAAAATATAGCCATCTGCGATAAAGCCCTGGTCAAAGATCGGCGTGCACCATGAAGCTTCAATTTTGACACATAAAAAGAAACTTTCATATCAAATATTTCTTTTCAAGAATTCATAACTTCTGACGGAAAAACTTCAAATAACCAGAATCGACGCGTGCTCTGAAAAGCAATGACGCCGCAGTGACACCACACTATAAAGCATAGCACTTAGGCCAGCAAGCATTGTGGCACTTACGCCCGAATGAGCTGGATTTCTTTCCTATAACTAATTTTGGGTCGAACTGGACCAAAATGTTCTACAGGGACACGAGTTAGGGGGAAATAAGTAGTTTAAGCCAATAAACCTATTTTCGAAAATTTGGCACTTACGCCCGTATGCAGTGTGGCCCTTCATATATAAAAAAGGCATACTAATCATTTTTACTATTTTCTTCATATGAGGGAATTTGAAATATTTCAATCTAACAATATATCTAGGATTGAATTAATTGATTATTATGGGATAAATCATTAATTATTGGCAGGATGGACGCACGCGTGCGTTGCATAGGCTGTCATACGCAGTCATACGTGAAGTGCGCCATGATGGCGATATGAGACACATTACGCACGCACTCTACCTACTTATCACAGCATCGGACATGTGATGGCAGCATTTTTGCGTTATGTCTCACATAGAGTGCCTTGCACGCATGCAAGTACTCTGCGTCGGACGATTGTTATCTGGGTAACCTCACTCAGAAGCAGAAAAGTATCATTGAACTGCTTAAACATCACTTTCACCGAAAAACCAGCTTCATAAAACTTATAAGCGTCCAAACTTTTATATGCTTTATCTTGTTTTGCAGTGTAAAAACTATATCCAAACTATATCCACTATTTTGTCTCTAACAGCAGACGGATCAAAGTTTTCAATTTTTCCATTTTTGGGATATATCGGGTCTTGACATTGCCAGAAAATTTTCGCAGATATTTAAATCTTAACTACGGCAATGCATGCAAACTAAAGGGGCATAGGGAGGCTGTTATACCCCCGAAGGCCGCTCAGAGCGCGTGACGTCACAAATTAAAATGCTCCATCCTTTTAAATTTCTGGGACAAGTAGCATGCGCACTCTCTTTCATCTGTCGGCTGAGCTATGCGCAGCTGAAATGCTGTGTCCTCTTCTAACGCACCGGCTAGTTCACTCAGACCTCTCTGTCACATAACTTCATTCCCACCAATATTTCGCGTTTTAAAACTCGACAACCAGAATTCAAAACAGATTTTCGTTGACAACTTTATATCATCGTGTTCGCAATAAAAATATCTTTATTTCGTTATAAGGTTTATTGTGTAAATTGACTGATGCAAAATACTAGTATCGACTTTCCTGTTTATACCTGCAAACCCAATAGTTATGAGGGGAAAAAATAGACAACCCAACGCTTGCATATTCTATAAGTTTTATACTTTCGATTAGCATATAGTTTGTTTCGTAAATAAACGATTGCAATTTCTTCAAAAATGTCATTTTTTAATTTTTAATTAATCATAGCCTTGCTTGAAAATTTCTAGGCAACTTAATCGCGATATGGTTTTTTACATATTAACTTTGATATAAAATACTTTTCATCACGTAAACGAATGGGTGAAGCTCGTTTTATATTCGTATCTTAGACTAGTAGTAACACGCGTCCCAAGCTCAAAATAAAAGCTATCTCGTTTACTTACTCGGAACTGGTATATTGAAAACCGGTTAAATTTACCGGTTAAAATGCCTTTAGCGTTTTCGAGCATGGGATCTAGTCATTAAATCCGAGTACTTAGTTATTTGTGCCTTGACCTACTCAAATTAACACTTTAAAGTCAACTTAAAAATAAAAACAGCTTCTTGATCTGTGGGCTCTTATTCCATCAACGGCAGTGTATTTTTTTGTAGTGTAGAATTTTAATTCTTCTCTAACTAGAATAATGAAGATCTCAATTATTGAAAAAATATCATTCTTCACGTTTAAAAAATACAAAAATTGTACCTTAGAAAAAGACACACGGTATCGCACGTTTAGATAAGAGTGAAAAGAATAATGGCACATAATTTAATATTTTCATTTGCGTAACAGACATTTTAATTGTATTTATTTTGTAATATGCAAAAATGATATCGTAGAAGATCTATGCTCTGTGGAATTAAGTTCAGTTAACGTAGTGTACACATTTCATTGTGTTTGAACACTCCATTCCTTAAATTAAAATGTTTTATGATAAATCATAAATTATCTGGTAGTATATATTAGCTAATAGTTTTCGACAAAATTCATCATTTGACTTTACGAGAGTCTGTCAGTTCCTTCTACTCAAACCTACAATGAGAATGAGGCTCTTCATTATTGGTACTGTTGTCATCTTCATGATTTACCTTAATTTTGTTGGTGAGTACAATAATAATTCGTTTAATATGTAGCGACCCATTTAACACTGATTTTATTCTGCAAATAGTTGACTACTACATTAGATTCTTTCATTAGAAATTTTTTAAAAGACGCTTATCAAACAACAACAAAACTTTTATAACAAGAAACATATATTAAGTAGATTAAATTATAATTAAAATAGATATTATAGTTGTTTATCTGCTTCATATGAACCGCAATTTTTCAGTATGGTAATTTTTCGTTATGCTTTTAAGAAAAATCTGAAATATTTTAGTTTTATATCTAAATTCCTTTTGTCTTTTTAAAGAATCAACAGATAAATCTGATGAAGGAGAAAAATCCAGTAAATCTGCTAAACCCTACAAAGCACCTAAATCCGATAAAGCAGCTAAACTAGTTAAGCCGCCTAAACAAACTAAGGTAGCTAAAGCAGCTAAACCAGCTAAATCAGTTCAATCACAGAAGGCATCTCGGGCATATAGGAAAAGTAAGAAAGATCAGGTTCCTCTTCAGGATCACCCTTCACTTGCCTACACGACTCCAGGACATCAAGCCTTCGTCGAGTGTCAAAAAAATCCACATCTTCCTGAATGTGAAATTAGACCAAATCAACTGGCTATTCCTCAACATTATGCTCCACAAACAGTTCCAAAGGCTAATGTTGGTGGTCATCATACACATCATGTCGAGGTTTCTAGTGGTTCTTCTGGATCTCCCAAGGCTTTTGGATCTAGCAATTATCAGCTTTATGGCAATAGTCCTCCTCATGTCTCTCCTCCAAAATCACCTGAACTACCCCCATTACCTGATAGGATCACTAATGGTCATAATCATTATTATTATGAACCACATATTCCTCTACATCAACACCAATCACCTCCAAAATCACCATTTCACCTTCCATTCACTGAAAGCTATGGTGGTGACCATTACCAATACGGCCTAAATAGTCCTCCAACGTATCATCAACCAAATTC
>JAWWLR010000158.1:68490697-68505058 GCA_035041075.1 Acraspis erinacei | reverse complement strand
TAAATAGATTAATTTTTCAAAATTAAATACAAAATTTACAATATATTTAAAGACATAACTATCAATTTGGCTAAATTATTTCGTCTACCAGCATTTGATGGATGAACACAAGGTCGAGATAACAGTCATAAATCCAAAATCCATAACCATTGGCCAATTGTACGGACAATTTGACCCAGCTTCCCATGAATGGAGCGATGGTGTCCTTGCAGTCAGTTATCGAGCTTTTGCAGTTTCCACAAATGAAAACAGAAAGTGGTTGATTTTTGACGGACCCATCGATGCTGTTTGGATAGAAAATATGAACACGGTCTTGGATGATAATAAAAAATTGTGCTTGATGAGTGGAGAAATTATTCAGCTGGCACCACCCACTAATCTTATCTTTGAACCTATGGATCTCGAGGCTGCTTCTCCTGCTACTGTTTCTCGTTGTGGTAATTAAATTTTCAGTATTCAAATTCCATTTAGTTAAAAAAAAATGTATTTCTGATCTCAAAAACATGTTCATATTTCCAAAGGCATGATCTACATGGAACCTTCAGCTTTGGGATGGGAACCCTTATTGAAATCTTGGATTGAGACGACGCCACCTGTTTTTAGCATATGGCTGAGAAACTTTCTGTATGATTCCCTTTTTGTGCGTTTCTGCAAACCACTGTTCTTTTTATTACGACGAGGTGGGGTTGAGGTAATATCATTTACGTCAAATGTATTTAGTATCCTACAAACTGCTTAAAATCTTGAATCGTCAAATATAAATTCTTTAATAAAAGTACACTAAACTCCCGATATAAGACCCCCTGGTTTACGGAGTTCTTGGAACTGAGGGCATCCGCAATTTCGTGATGATAGAAGCTGCGGGCCTAAAGAAAACTCAGTCAAACGTGACAAACAGCTCGAGGGCCGCACACTCAGAGCGTTAGTTGCATCAGCTTGCGTCATGCGTCCAAATCCAACACAAAGGATCCACACGTCCCTGTCTATTTACGGTTAGATTCCTCCGATTTAGGAGAAGTACCAAAGCAAGCCATGCCCGAAACCGGTCTTATATCGGAAGTGGAGTGTAGTACTAATATGACATTCTAGGACAACTTATCATCATGACATATATTACCAAAGGTCGGTAAGTTTATTCCTTCCAGATTCTGTGATCATTGGTAATTCGATTAGATCAGGCAAAAATGTGTATGGTCCAGTCGGTAAAGGATTGGAATATTTCAGCAAGTAGTTCTTTTCAATGCTAAATGGTTATTTTTAATGAGGCAAGGCTGATAAGAATAAAGTTATTATAATAGTAATAATAATCAACTAAAAACTTATATTAGTTATATTAGTTAGTTAGTTTAGTTTTTATTAGTTATTATCGATTTATAATAATAAACTGAAACTGATGGTATGGTAAAAAAACTTCTTTTTTATTTTTAAAAGTACTTATCTACCAACAACTTCTGCTTCAATAAAAAATAACCACTTGGTATTGAACAGAGCCTTTTATCAACTTGTTATCAACTGATAACAATAACGTATCGACTGATCCGATTGCATCAAATGTTAGCCTGGGATCGAACAACTTACTGAACTTTGGTAAGGCAGGTCACACGGGTAAGGTGTCCCAAATTTTTCATAATAAGGCGGACCTTGATTCAATGAACTTTTCGGGGGGAGTGGTTCAGATTAATGAGGTCACTCGGAGGGGAAGTGAAGATGTGTTGTAGAAATTTCTCCAACAATTATTAATCGCGGATTTTTCTAATATTTGCGCATCGTATGCACAAACGTCAAAAATAATTAGTGCTGCTAGTGGCGGGTGCAGCAGACGAGAGGAAGTTCAAAATATCGAGGTTCGCAGAATTGAGGCCCACCTTTAGTACTCCTAATAAACATTTTATTTGAATGTAAATAATAAACACGATTTTTAAAAGGAAATATGTCCAATGCCCGATTCAAATCTCTTAAGATCAATAACTTATCTGATGGACTGTTACATCGAGGACTATAAGGATGAAAACTTGGCCGCAAGCATTAGTGAATTAGACCTAAGAGCACAAGTCGAGGTGAAAATATTACTTTATAAATATACACATTACTTTTTGCAACACCCGCATCGAAAGTGAGGACTGCCATGTCACTCAATGATATGAAATACCTGTATTTTGCGAATCGACGCATTGGACGTACAAGCGCACTTTAAAAATAAGTAATTTTGTACATCGGAAAAATGGAAATATTCTTAAAAATTCCATTTAAAAAAAGTGTTACTAAAAATTTGTCCGAAAAACGCCACATGGGATCTGAAATTTGGTGCAAAGTGTAAAAAAGTGCTAAATAATTTTCGCTGGTGGTTGTTGCAAAAAATAGCGTATGGTACACTTGTTGAGAAGCGATTGCTACTCGTCTGATTGCAGAATTTGCCTTCAACTTTTGGCGCTCGTAGACGTCGTAACTATTCCTTGATAGAAAGTTTACTTCAATAATGTTGTAGGGGTCTTTCTTCTTTTCCTGCATCTGGGCAATGGGCGGAACCCTAAAGGCACAGTACAGAGAAACTTTTAGTATTTTATTCCGTGGACTTTTAGAAAAACAATTTCCTGCTTCTCTGGCAAAGAAATTTAATTTGCCTGAACCAGTGCCTCCACCTCACAAGCCTTACATCTTCGTGATGCCTAAAGATGGTCTCGTTTTTGACTACAGATTCATCAGAGAGGTCTTACTTTACATTTCAGACCATTTTATTTTTAAAAAATGATTTAAACCTTTTACTAATAAAATTTGCAGGGAAAGGGAAAATGGAAATTGTGGTCAGATGAACTCCTAAATACACCTTCGATTCCAAGGGATATTCCAGTAAACCAAATAATCGTACCAACTATCGAAACAATTAGATACACAGCCCTTTTCCAAATGTTGGTGCAGCATCAGAAACCAGTTCTCTTTGTTGGGTCCACTGGTACTGGAAAATCAGTTTATGTGACTGATTTTTTGCTGAAGAAAAATGACACAGTGGTTTATAAGCCCTTGATCATGAATTTTTCGGCTCAAACTACAGCCAATCAGACTCAGGATATCATCATGAGCAAACTTGACAGAAGAAGAAAGGGAGTTTATGGCCCTCCCATTGGAAAACGATGGGTTGTATTTGTGGATGATGTCTCCATGCCTATGAAAGAAATTTATGGAGCACAACCACCTATTGAACTTCTTCGACAATGGCTGGATCATTGGCTATGGTACTCAAAGTTCAAGATTTAAAATAATAAAATAAAGCTAATGAGGAAAATTAATATTGGAGAAAAAATACTAATAAGCTATATTATATTCCTTTCAAAACAGGTATGATCGAAAGGAAATTACACCATTTAATTTAATAGAGATTCAACTGATGTGTGCGATGGGTCCACCAATTGGTGGAGGAAAAGATGTCTCGCCTAGATTCAAGAGACACTTTTTTGTTTTAACCATTTCCGAATTCGAAGACGAAGTCATGATAACCATATTTAGTAAAATTATTCTCTGGCATCTAGACACAAGGTTCGATAAAATTCTGATCCATACTAATTCTTCAAACGCAATGTTTTTCGAATTTCAAATTTTTTACAGAGGATTCAGTAAGGACTTCGATCCATGTATTGACCAGATCGTACTAGCAACTTTAGATATGTATAAACAAAGTCTAAAAAATCTTTTGCCAACTCCAGCAAAATCCCACTATATATTCAACCTTCGTGATTTTTCGAGAGTGATACAGGTCATTGATAAAATTTCCATAATTAATTCATAACCCAAAAATATTAGCTGAAGTAACTGATGAAAATGTTTAGGGTGTTCTTCTGTCTGTTCCTGAAACTATGCCCACTTTGGTGAATATGAAAAGGCTTTGGGTACACGAAGTCCTTCGAGTTTTTGGCGATCGTCTTGTGGATAAATTTGATATGAACTGGCTCATCAAACAGTTACATGTTACTGTCAAAGAACGGATGGAAATGGATATGGATGAAATGTTTCGCGATATTTTAGATGGAAATAAGAAATCGGTGAATTAAAATTATTTTCATAAGCTTCCGCCCCTTGAATCTTAATTAGAACAGTATTCTCTAATCTGGGTGGCCACTTAAGACTCAGATAAAAATTCCGATTTTTGGTTGCCCCGGCATAATTTAATTACTTTTAATTAGGTTGGTGACGATGAATTAAGAAAATTAATTTATTGCGACTTTACGGACCCAAAAGCAGACGTTCGATTATATCAAGAAGTAGCAGATTTGGAACACTTGCGTGGTATTGTAGAGACATATCTAATCGAGTACAACTCGATGACAAAGAAACCTATGAATCTAGTTCTCTTCAGGTAATTTTAAGTAGTGAAGATAATAAAAATAAAAAGAAAAGTTATCTAGTATATTATGATTTTCAGATTTGCTATTGAACATTTGTCAAGAATATCAAGAATCATCAAACAACCACGAAGTCATGCACTTCTGGTTGGTGTTGGTGGTTCTGGAAGGCAATCTCTAACCAGATTATCATCCCATATTTGTGACTACGATGTTTACCAAGTAGAAATAAGTAAACAATATAGCATGCACGAATGGCATGAGGATATTAAATTAATTCTGAAAAAAACGACAGCTACTGAACTCCATTCTACTTTTCTCTTTACTGATTCTCAAATTAAGGAAGAAAGCTTCTTAGAGGATATTAACAACATGTTGAATTCAGGCGAGGTATGTTTAAAGTTCTATACAAATATAATATTCTCTTTAATAAGGATTACTTTTAAATTATTTTCTTTTAGGTCCCTAATCTTTTCAGTGCTGATGAAAAAGCTGAGATCTGTGAAAAAATGCGCCAAGTTGATCGACAAAGAGAAAGATCAATGCAAACAGATGGAAGTCCCGTTGCTCTCTTTAATTTGTTTATTCAACTAGTTCGTGAGCAGCTACATATTGTTGTTGCTATGTCTGCAATTGGTGATGGTTTCCGAAATAGGATCAGAAAGTTTCCAGCTCTTGTCAATTGTTGCACTATCGACTGGCTTCAGGTCAGTTCTCTAATAAGAAATCATAATTACGCAATTTATTTAATATTTATCATTTAAAAAAGTAGCCCTGGCCCGAAGATGCTTTAATAGCTGTAGCCACAAGATTCCTTGGTGAAGTGGAACTCACAGATCACGAGAAAAAATCTGGTATCGATATGTGCCAGTTTTTCCACACTTCCACTCAAAAATTAAGTCAAGAGTTTTTGGCACGTCTTGGAAGACATACTTATGTGACCCCTACTTCATATTTGGAAATGATTAATACTTTTAAAGATTTGCTGAGCAAAAAAAGAAGGTGGGAATATATTAGATTTTTAATATGATTGTGAATTAAAATTCTTATCTTATAATTTATTTCAAAAGTGAGATAATATTGGCAAAAGCAAGATATGAAGGAGGTCTTGGAAGACTGGATGGAACCCAGCAAGAAGTTTCTGAAATGCAAGATACGTTAAAACGTCTCCAGCCTCTTTTAGTTACATCTGCTCAAGATGTTCAAAGGATTTTAGCTACTGTTGAGAAGGAAAGTGCTGAAGTTGCTGAAATCGAGAAAGTTGTGAGGGTTGATGAAGAAGCAGCTATGGTATTTCTTTTAATATTTCCTTGAACTATTTTAATGTTTTTGTATTCCTTACTCGTCTTGTCTAAATTTTACGTAGGAAGTGGCGGCTCAAGCAGCTGATATAAAAGCAGAATGTGATGCAAATTTAGCAGAGGCAATGCCAATTTTGCTCAAAGCTCAAGCAGCTCTAAACACTCTAACTGTAGCTGATATTGCTGTAGTTAAGGCCATGAAAAGTCCACCAGCTGGAGTCAAATTAGTGATGGAAAGTATATGCATTCTTAAGGAAGTTAAACCTGAAAGGGTACAAATGCCAGATGGAAGGATGGGTGAAGACTATTGGAAAGTATCATTAAAGGTCCTAAGTGATGTGAAATTTCTGGATTCTTTGGTTAACTTTGATAAGGACAGTATTCCTGAACAAGTTATCGAAAATATTAGAAAACATTATTTGACTAATGTGAACTTTGACCCAGAGAAAATTAAGACTGCTTCAACTGCTTGTGAGGGTCTTTGTAAGTGGGTTTATGCCATTTCAGAATATGATAAAGTTGCAAAGGTAGTGACTCCAAAGAAAAAAGCTTTGGTAGAAGCTCAGGCTGTTTACAATGACGCGATGGAGAAGCTAAATGTCAAGAGAGAACAATTACGTCAGATTCAGGTATATATTGGTTTAGATATCTTATTGATAGCTACAGATATTCTAAATTGGAATATGATCTCTCTGAATAGAAAAAACTGACAGCACTGGAAGAAATTTTGACGAAAAAGAAAGCTGATTATCAAGAGATGATGGACAAGGTTAGCGATTGTGAACTGAAACTGAAAAGAGCAGAGGAACTGATTGGAGGATTAGGAGGAGAATATATTAGATGGTCTGAAGCAGCTGCAGCCTTAGGCAATAGGTATTTCATTAGACTTAGCAGCTTTGAAAGAGATAAAGCTATTTTGTTAAAATTATGATTTCTTTTAGATATTATCATTTAACTGGAGATATAATCATCGCTTCTGGAATCGTTGTCTACTTAGGGCCATTCACAATGTCTTTTAGAGTTAAACAAATAGATACTTGGGTTCAGCTCTGTAACAGTTTAAATGTAGTCTGTACTCAAGATTTTCAACTTCGAGATGTGTTGGGCGATCCTGTTTTGATCAGATCCTGGAATATTGCCGGCTTGCCAACAGATTCATTTTCTGTTGACAATGGGATCATCGTAAAGTAAGTGCGTTGAAATATTATAATGTTCAAAAATCAAAATCATCAGCTTACATCCTATAATACAATTAAAACTACAGGAATGCAAGACGGTGGCCTTTGATGATAGATCCTCAAGGCCAAGCTAATAAATGGGTTAAAAACATGGAAAAGCAGAACAATATGAATATCATTAGACTTTCTCAAAACGACTATCCAAGAATTCTCGAAAATGCGATTCAGTTTGGTCAACCGATACTGTTAGAAAATATCGGACAGGAATTAGATGCAGTGTTAGAGCCAATTTTGCTGAAATTGACTTTTAAACAAGGTGGAGCTTTGTGTATCAAGCTTGGCGATGCTATTGTAGAATACAACTCTGATTTCAGGTATAGAAAACTTATAATCAAAAACAAAATACTGACACTCTTAAAATAAATGATATCCTTCTAGATTGTACATAACAACAAAATTGGGGAGCCCACACTACCTGCCCGAAATTGCTGTTAAAGTAACACTCCTAAACTTTGTGATAACTCCTGGTGGCTTGGAGGATCAACTCCTCGGAATTGTGGTAGCAAAAGAGAGACCAGATCTAGAATCCGAAAAAAATTCTCTCATCATTCAAGGAGCTGCTAACAAAAAGTACTTCTTAAGATAAGTTATAAGTAGTTCACTTGAAAGAATCAAATCCTATCCAAGATTTTTTCTGCAGGCTTTTGAAAGAGACAGAGGACAAGATATTGGAAGTTCTATCTGTATCAAAAGGGAATATTTTCGAGGATGAGGAGGCAATAAATGTATTGACATCTTCGAAAGTATTGAGTAACGACATCCAAGTTAAACAAGCTACAGCTGAGATTACAGAAAAAGCAATCGATCTGACAAGGTCGCAGTACCAACCGGTTGCAGTTCACTCTACAGTCCTGTTTTTTACTGCAGGTAGTGTATTGGAGGATTAGAAAATAAACAATCTTAAACTCAAATTGTAATTGTAATTCTGACAGAAATCTGTAATTTAATTTCAGCTATTCTAGCAAATATTGATCCTATGTATCAATACTCTTTGACCTGGTTCGTAAATCTCTTCAAAATGGCCATTGACAATACGGAACCCCAAGAGAGCGTGGAAGCTCGACTCAAGGACCTTACCAAATACTTCACCTACTCCCTCTACGTAAATATCNNNAGGTCCCTCTTTGAGAAAGACAAACTACTCTTCTCGCTTTTACTGACTGTCAACTTGTTAGACAATCAGGGGAAAATCTCAAAACCCCAGTGGATGTTTCTTTTAACCGGGGGCGTTGGTCTTGACAAACCTCATGTCAACCCTACTCAATGGCTCCCAATTACATTGTGGAATGAACTATGCAGGCTCGACGATGTTGAAGGATTCCAAGTTGGTCTTCTTCCCTACCCTGTTCTTCATTTTTGTTCTTTAGTCGCACGCATATTGTTAAAATAACAAATCCAATAAAAAAATTGTTTTAGGGAATTAGAACAACTTTTACGAAAAACCTGGATCAATGGAAGAAACTTTTAGACGCAAAGGAACCGCAAATCGAATCTTTTCCAGAACCTTTCCATACTTGGTCGAAGTTTCAGAGGATGTTGGTGCTCAGATGCATTCGCCCTGATAAAGTAGTTCCTGCCGTTCAAGGATTCATAGAAGGTTGGTCAAAATTTGTAGATAGAAAAATGAAAAATAAAATAAGATCTAAAATAAAATCTATCCCGAGTACACTTTGCATCCCTTTTATAATATAATTTTCTAGATATGTTTGTATACACCGTGTTCAGTGTCAGCTTCCTTTTCTAATCCCTGATTATATCCTTAGTACCTACAACTATCAACCCTTTCTATCCACCACCTGTCCATCTCAATCTTTTTCTATCTCTTCCTCTATTTACAATAAATCTTTTGGTTTACCCATAGCCATACTTATTATTTTGACTCACAGTCTCTTTATCTAAACCTATTTTCAGTCTATCCACGGAATTTCTCTTCTATATTTTGCCTCTTACTCTTAAGATCGTAAGCCTGACCCTTGACTCGTATCCTGCAGAATTTAAAGGACACGGACCCTGAAGAAGCCCTTTAAACTCAGGTCCAGCATAAAATTTTCCGATCCCTAATCTTAATACATTAATCATTATCATACCTATCTTTTTGAATCCCGGCTAGATGCAGATTTACGGATAATACATATGGATAGAAGGATTGGGATTAAAAAGTATAGGAATTGCTGTAGATTGAAAAACATTGCAAAGAATTAATTGAATAGACTGAGGATAAATAAGGGGTTTAAAGAACCTTTTTTTTCGTAAGATCGTTTAATTGAGCAATAATTATCGTTTCAGCCGAACTAGGTGCAGAATTCGTGGATCCACCTCCCTTCGACTTGGCAGCCTCTTACTCTGATTCAAACTGTTGCATTCCCTTAATATTTATTTTGACTCCTGGAGCAGATCCAGCACAAGTGATGCTAAAGTTCGCCGATGATCAAGGCTTTGGAGCTAACAGACTCTTCTCTCTATCACTTGGTCAAGGTATTATAGATTTCAATCTTGTCTACTTTCAGAAAAACTTCCTTCTTCCAATTCAATAAAAAATCTTTAAAAATCTAAACCTTAGGCCAAGGTCCAATCGCATACCAAATGATAAATGACGGTGTCAAGTACGGAAACTGGGTTGTGCTTCAAAATTGCCATCTTGCAAAAAGTTGGATGAGTACTCTAGAGAAGATTTGCGAGGGTTTGATCCCTGACACAATTCATCCAGACTTTCGATTATGGTTGACTAGCTACCCAGCAGAACACTTCCCAGTCACAGTTTTGCAAAACGGGATTAAAATGACAAACGAACCACCGAAGGGCCTGAGAGCTAACATTATCAGATCCTACCTAAACGATCCTATCAGTGACTTAGAATTCTTTGAGTCTTGCAAACAGGGTGAGCCTTTCAAGAAACTCCTCTACTGTCTCTGCTTCTTCCATGCTATTGTGCAAGAAAGGAGAAAATTCGGTCCTATTGGATGGAACACTCCCTACGAATTTAATGAAACTGATTTAAGAGTCAGTATTCTCCAACTACATATGTTCTTGGATCAATATGATGATGTACAGTTCGAGGCTCTCAAGTATCTTACTGGCGAGTGCAATTATGGGGGAAAAGTCAGCGATGAGTGGGATCGGAGGACGCTGACTACTATTTTAGAAAAATATTATAGGGAGTTAGTATTTATATAATTCTAGTTAAAGATTAAACAAGGGGCATTTGAAAAAAGAGAGTTTTCTGTTTTATTGTTTTATTTTTTATTTTAGGGAAATCATCGAAGATGAAAGATTCTACTTTGATGAGACAACTGATATCTACTATTGTCCAACTGCTAAAGAATACGATGTGTATTTGGAATACAGTAAAAATCTGCCATTCATCACAGCACCTAGTGTTTTTGGTATGAATGAAAACGCTGACATCATTAAAGATCAGCAAGAGACAGAGCTTTTATTCGCTTCACTTTTGCTTACTCAGGTACATAATTAATTCTACCCTAAAAATCACAAAGATTAGCACTCGATATTTTGTCAAATTGATGTCAAAATTATACTATCTGTCGATTTCATGCTCTCAGGACCGAGAGGTAAGACTTACTCTATTATATATAAGAGAACGTAAATATTATTTGCCGTAATATTTTTTATTTCTCGTAAAATAAAATTGAGTTGTCTGTCACATTTTTTAATGAACATCAGGGCCTCTGGAATCTCAAGGTAAGCAAACAACTAAATAAATAAACTTAGAATTCAAGTAAGATTATTTAAAAGATAATACCTGGTCGAGCACAGAATCAAATTATATACTCTCATCCAAATAGAAACGCAGTAAATCACACCTATTACCAGGTCTCATGACGTGGCAATAGCTATTCCCAACATTGTTGACGATAAAACATGCTCTTCTATTAGTAAATTTTACAATAATTTGTTCATGATTACAAGAAATAGGTTAAATATTATTTCTAGATTAGTTACGGTCCCTATAATTGACCGGCGACTTTATGTGGTATAAATTAATGCGAAATTAAAAGAGTTCGATTATGAATTCTTTATTTGAAATTTTATAGTTTCATGCTACTTTTAAAGGACAAAATTTAATTCGAAATGCACGCATTTAAAATTTAATAATATGAAATTTAAATAAAGAAAATTATTTCCTACCAAATTTAAGTTTACTTCAAATTTACAAATCAAGACCTTAATATTAAAAAATGTTTTAGTCTATAACGTTTAAAAGCCAGTAATTCTTTTAATCAAAATCACATGAATAAGATTTTTCAAGTTAATTAGTTTTTAAATTCAAGAATAATGTGAATTTAACGATTCAATACTTTACAAGTTTATTTCAATTTGATAGCCTTAAGGCCCTTTATTAGAACCTCTAATCACGTCCGAATTTTGATGCCGCACGGTTGAATATTTTTGTCTAATTTTTGGTATACATCTTCTAAATAACCATATCTCAAATCAAGCAGAGCCGGTTTTTCGAGAAAATGTTTATATTTTGTGTAATAATCAAAAATTTAGACAACATAAAATATTTTACTGCAATTGATCACACTATCAACGAATGTTCAAAGTACTTTCTTTAAAGATATTTAGCAATTGAGTATATTTTTGACTTTATGTGCAGAATCGATTTATTTAGTGAATAAAAGATTCAAGGCAAGTGGTTAACGTGTGCAGGAATAATTAAACTCTTTAGGGAAATTAGTCTGATTTGTTTAAGCAATTATTATTTGTTTTCACAATTGTTTGCCCCTGTAAGTCGTAGGAATTCTAAAACATTAATTTCTTCAGGATATATACCTCATCTAAATAACCATATCTCGAACCAAGCAGAGCCATTTTTTCGTTAAAATGTTTATATTTTGATAATAATGAAAAAGGGAAGAACAGTAGTAGTAACGCGAAGTGTCAGCTGTATATGCATTTTCGGCGCGTATAATCTAGATTATAATCTATAATGTAATGATTTTATTAAAAAATTGGCACTGCTTGCTTTAAGATATGATTACCTAGGTCGTAGATGACGTATTCAAGAGATGAGTAAAAAATATTTAACCGTTCGGCCTACAAATTCAGAACCGAATACTCGATTGCTAAATATCTTAAACCAAAAAAAGCAATTTTACCATTCATTGATTGTTTCATCAATTGCAGAATATAATATTCTTTACTGTTAACGGAGAAAAAAATTGTTAAGCAAATTAAGTTTTTTCTTACAAAGTACTAAATTTTCTGCAGAAAATAATTCAATATAATAAGCTATAGATTATTAATATAATTCAATCCAATGACAAAATACTTTGAAACACTCTATTTATGCATTAATGATTTTGCATTTGAAAAAATTCTAAAAAATACCGCCTTTGGTCTCAATTTGTTAGAAAACTACAGTGTAAATGCACAGAATGTAAAGAGTCACATTATTCCTGCAAAGATTAACCGATTTTCCGCTCGCTGCTAACATGCATGTACATCTATCATTGAGTGTCACTTCTATTGTTCTCCATTTGGTGTATTAACCAAAATATAAAAATTTGATCGAAAATCCGCCTCTACTTGATTTGAGATATATTTATTTAGATGAGGTATGCCAAAAATTAGACAAAAATATTCAACCGTGCGGCCTCAAAATTCAGATGCGTTTGCGATGCTAATAAAGGGCATTAAGGAAGTAACCTCGGTACATACTAAGTCAGTTGAGAAAACGCTTCGTTTTGTTATTGACTCACACGGTCAAAGTCATAAGTTTGGTAAAGTCGCGTGTGAGCGTACGTTTTATTCAAAATTCGCGCATAAATTAGAGCACGTGGGGTGTGACGTTGCGACACCTTTAGTTCACTGATATTAGTCATAAATTTACGGTATAAATAATTATTTTTCTTTTCTTATAGGCTCTGAAAGATACTTTTCGAAGCAGATATTGATCTCGGATAACATTATATATACACCAGAAAGTCGAAAAGTAGAACTTCGATTATAGGGTCTCGGCGTGCACACGCTCACCCTTGGGATATTACCTTCTCCGTGGGCCGATCCCTTTTCAATGCTGTACTGATTGTCTGTACTGCATCAACTCGTCTTTTCCTTCGGTACGGTCGCCCGCTATATGTAGTTACGCGCCCTCGGCGTGGCGTCGAGGGTTCGCAAATCTGTACAGAGCCCCGAGCTGTACCGGTTTTCGACTTTCTGGTGTATTTCAGACTTATTTCAGAATTTTTCATTTCAAATCTTCTTATATACTACAAAAAGTACGACTTCTCATACGCCCACATGTTAATTTCAATCATTGATTTCTCGATTATGGACCTCTGAAAGGTTCCAAAATTTTAAACAGAGCTTCAGTGCATTTTAATACAACTGTCATCCAAATATCACACGTCTCTCATATGTAATTCTTTGCCAAGGGTACTCTCTTAATAGTTGCGCAATTTTAAATACGAAGTGTTCAACACTCAATAATTGAATGTTTAGTGTTTTAGTAATACATGAATTTTTTCAAAAAAATATTGTAACATACTTCAATTATAATTATTTTAGAAATGCTTAAAATTTCTTCGAATTTCAACTAGTGTAAATTTAGTAGATTTAAACGCTAAAAATTACATAAATTTTTCATTGTTAAATAATTATTTATTGAAAATTCAAAAATTTTAATAATTTCAATTAGAAACTTTATAAATTAAACATTTTGCATTGAATCAGTTCAAATGGGAACAATTTTTTTTGGAAAGTTTAAATCGTTTGGCTCAATTTTTAATTGTTCAAAATTGTGCAGTTTAAAAAATAAAAGCCTTTTAATGTGAAATAAAAGAAACAGTTTCAACTTTCAGTAACTCAATCTTGAACAATTTGAAATTGAAATTCCTTAAAGGTGTTACAATTTTTAGTGATTTTTTTTTATTTTGGAGAATGGGCGAATTTTGTATGTCTTAATTTTCAATTCTGTTTAAAAAATGTACAATTTCAAATGTTTACGTTGAAAAATCTCAAAATCTAATTTTTTACTGGCCTCTACTTTGGAATTGTACAATTTATTTGTATTGATTTATATTAAAATACGATCTTATTTTTAAAGTTTTAACTTAAGGTTGTTGGTTAAATCCGAAGGATTTGCGAACAAAAGAAAGAAAACTTGTCGAATGTTCGGGGCTTTGCGAGATTCTCGGACCAATAAAATGTTGAATAATCAAACCTTTTGTTGAGGAAATCATTATTTTCACGACAAATATGAATTTTGTGAAAGATAGAAATCAGCAGGTAGCAGACGACAGCATTTTATCGGTTAGAATCGTTTGCAAATTTATTTTTTTACTCACAATTCTGAGATCATAGAAGAATTCTCGCGAACCATCAGGTTTTCAAAGGGCCACTATTTGATGTTGGTGATCCTAAATTTTGCGAAATACGTTGCGAAATGGAGAAAAAAGTAGACAAATTTGACATGCCCTGTGTGTGTGTGTGTTGTAACTATATTTGTGTTCAGCCACCAGGCTA
>JAWWLR010000158.1:68430312-68444973 GCA_035041075.1 Acraspis erinacei | reverse complement strand
AGTCTCAATCAAGTTAAATAGCTAAATAATTTTCCAATTTCTTGAAATAGGTAAATGCAGGACTGATGGCCTTGGCAACTCCACGCGAGGTACAGGAAATGGACATCTCGTTACTTCTGGAGCTTCCCTCGTGGCTGGAAGATGAATGCGAATTCGACCTGATCAACCTGAACAAGCAACCTGATCCAGAACCAGTTCAGCCTACTAGTTTTCTAGTCATACAGGTAAAGAATGTTTATGTTTTATTCTTACGACCAACCCTTATTGGACTCTGTATTTCAGCTAGAAAAGTTTCGGTCCTTATTGCGATGAGTTTCTATGTGCGAAATTTCGCCGCATGGCGTCGCTTCTACTTTAACATGTCGCTAAACGGGAATTTTTCTTAATAACAGTAATATTCATATAATATTTTATCAAATGTAAGCCTAAAATGTTTACAAAAGTTCAAAAATCTAAAGCTGTGTATGCGAGTAAAAATAAATGTCAAAATTTAGTAGGTCATGAAAAAGAAAAATATGGTAAAATGCATTGCTCCATAACTGTCAATCCGGCTACCTTTCGAGTCTTGAAAACAGCGGAAAAATGTATTTCTTCAAAGTGTCTCAAAATTTAGTTGCTGAATATCAGAAAGCAATAAATAGGGAAGATTTTGTATTGACAGCTGGTCAGTTTGTTAGCGAGAAAAAATTTTTTCGCGATGATATTGTCTGGAAAAGGGAAGTGAAGGATCCTGCTGGAAATGTTATAGCATCGGTATG
This sequence comes from Acraspis erinacei, assembly GCA_035041075.1. Classification (NCBI taxonomy): domain Eukaryota; kingdom Metazoa; phylum Arthropoda; class Insecta; order Hymenoptera; family Cynipidae; genus Acraspis; species Acraspis erinacei. The sequence goes on along the minus strand of JAWWLR010000158.1, from coordinate 68,444,215 downwards.
TATAAATTATAATTAATATATTTATAATACTTCATTCGAATAAAATTAAAAAAATTAATGAAGAGATACCATTTTTAATTTTAATTGCTTTAATTGCAATGTCCGAATTTAACCTAAAAATAGCTGTTGTTCCCCGGCTCCAACTGTTCCTCATCTGGTGATTATATTTATCTCTGGCTTAAATTCCTTTTCGTTCGGGATATTTTTTGGTTTAAAAAATAAGTAAACAATTAAAAAGAAACGTAAATAAATTTTTTACGTCTGGTTTTCAGATCTTTTATTGGCGTGGAAAATCATTTTAGGCCTATAATGAATTTCCTAAAAAAATCGCGTTTCAAGGAATAATCATTGGAATTTGTAATAATTATAGGAAAAATTCTAAGAAAATAATTATAAAAATTAATATTAATAAAATAATTATTGCAAAAAGTAGAATAAAGTATAAATTAATCATTTATTTTGAACTACTCACACAAAAGTACATAAAAATGGACATATTTAAAGAAGCTCTGTTTAACAATGTAGGTATAATTAAACTTAAAAGCTATGAGTATCTTATACTTTTGCAATAATTATTTTTTCAATATTTTAATATTAATTTCTATAATTATTTTCCTATAATTTTTCCTATAATGAATCGAATAATTATTCTTATAAGTAGTCCTATAATCTTGAAAAATGTATAGGAAATTCATTATAGGAAAATAATGATAGGCCTATAATGATTTTTGTGTAATACTTTTTCCTAAGGTATAGCCGGAAGGTTACAATTCCAAAATTATTTCTAAATAATCCTTAGACTGGTAGACGAATTTTTTAGTAGAATATTTTACGTCAAATAACTATTTTTAAATTTTCAACTGTAAAATTCTATGTAATAAACAGTATAAAACTAAATTTATTTTTAATCCTATATTTATTATTTCTACTTATTTCAGAAAAACTATTTGATACAATGACTGAAAAAGGCGCGGTACATATTATTCTTTGAAAAAAGCAAGAAAGCTGTGCATAATAGATTTATATAAATGTATTTTATTATAAAAGAATCTCAGAGCTCTATATAATACTTAATTTATAAATTTATAATGTTAATAAATTCAAAGATTTTATTGCTATTACAAAAGAATCAAGAAAGCTGTGTGCTATTCAATTTGATCTTATTATAAAGTGTAATATCCCTTAAGTTTAGGATTTCCTGTTATGCGTGATACGTTACTGCTTTTCCTAAATTGTGTTTATCAGTCAGTACACGATAGTCCGTCTTATTGATAGGAGCGTTAATCATTCGTCTCGCTATGATCGGTATCTATGTAATCGAAAGTAAAAATAAATGAGAGTCGTTGTTGTTCTAAAACTAATAATATGGATTTCTAGTTCTTTTCCTAGTGCTTAGAATAAAACGTAACATAAAGTATAATATATTGTATCGCTTTGAAAATGGAAGTAAAGCTAAGCGTAATACTGCTATTGTATTATTTCTGTATTTAATATATTTATAAAAAAGCAAATATATAATATATATCGTTCAGGCTTTTAGAGACACGAAAACGTATATTTTTCACACTTGATATATTTATTTATTTCCCTTCTACAAAAAATTGTTAATAACACTAATTACACGATTTATTTCACTCTCCATTATTGTATACATGTAATTAGCACTCTAGAAATATTTATAATAAGAAAAATAATGAGTTTTGTGATTGAATTATCTTTAAACTCGCTCAATGTTTATGTTTTTTTTTTTATATTTTCCCCAGTGGATTTCATGTTGAAAGTCGGATGGGGCTGCTTACTAATTAATTTTCTTTGGTATCTTTTATGGTTACTTAGGTTGGGCAGTTAGGGGCATTTGTCGGGCGATTAGGGAGGTTGAATGGTCATTTAGGGAATAGATCTGCTTTCTATACGTTTAGAAAATACATATATCTTATATTATACTAGAAAAGAAGCACACAAATAAAATATTTTTGTATTTCATAGTATCAATTATCTAAAATAAAAAAGGCAAGGAGAATAATTTTGATAACTGATGAAAATTGATATCTTAACTTCATAATTAATATATAATATTTTTTACAATATATCAACAATCAAGTCGTTGCATTTGTGTTCATAAATACGATAAATACTTATTTCCGACAAAAAACACTAACATGGCCTAAATTTGTTCAAAATTTTAACTTCTGTTTAATATTGTAAATTTTCTTTGTAACCTATTTTTAATAATCTGTAGCCGATTTCCGGTGAAAATTTCTAACTTAACCAAAAATTGTTCAAAAATTGTAAATCTTCTTCGAAATCTATCAACATTTCCGGTGAAAAACACGAGCATAAAATAAAATTGTTCGACAATTTCTTATCTCTTTCAAAATGATTTTTTGTTGAAAGTACCGCTTTCTTTTATAAAACGCCAACAGAATAAAAAATTATGAGTTTTATGATGAAACGATAATCTGAAAAATAATGATAAACTGAAAAATCTTACGTTTTTCATAAGATATGTAACAAAAAATGGTTCCAAATGTGAAATATTTATTTAAATCCAATATTTTATTTTATTTAAATAACTGATTTCTGTTCAAAATGGTTCAAATAAATGTCTAATCTTCCTAGAATCTAATGATTAATGACTAAAAATACGTACAGTTGTTGAAAAATTGTAAATAGTCTTTGAAATATAATAATTTTGTAATAAAATACCAATAATTCACATTGAAAAACACCAACGTAACAGAACATTGTTCAGATTGAAAAAAAAATGTCAATTTCTGGTTAAAAAAACACTAACCAAACTGAAAACGTACATTATTGAGAAAAAATCCGGGGAAAAAATAACAACCTAAAATTTCAAGAAATTTGAATTCTTCTTGAAACTTCATGATGTGGTATTAAAATTCTTTTTAGAAAATATGATTTTTCCAGAGAAAATCACTTATATAAAACATGTGCAATATTTTCATATTCATTGATTAAAATTATATTCAAATTCAATCAAATTGGCTGAAAAATTAGTCCTATTCTTCCTTTTTTTAAATGTATATCTCTTAACTTAAATATTTTGTTACACTTTGGCATGCCTAGTGGGTAGGATGGTAGGACAGGCAGTTAAAGATGTTGAGCGGGCAGTTAGACGGCCATGGTAGGGATGGTAATCGGGCAGATGATAAGGTTGTGCGAGCATTTAACTAGGTTTGGCAGGGTTTTAGAAAGGTAGCGGGCAGTTAGGGAGGTAGTACGCTTTAATGGAGATCGGGTGACCATCTTGGAAAGTTATACGGGTATTTAGGAATTTTGATGGGGCATGTGAGAAGGTAGGGTCGAAATTTAGCGCGGTAACGGGCATTAAGGGAGGTAGCAAGCTTTTAGAGAGGATCTCGATTCCTAAAAGAGCGGTGGTGATATCTTTTTATAATATAGACATTTTTCTATTGTTTTATTTGATATTTTCCGGATATAATTTTTGATATGATTCCTTCATTTGTTGTTATAGACGGCAGCTGATAGACCTCTGCTAGTGCAAAGTCCGCAGCAAAACAGCCCTCAACCACAGTCAGGCATAGCTAGTCAAAGTGGACGAGGCGCGAGTGTGGTAAGAGTTTTCATAAATAATTTTAAAAATGTAGAAGTTGAAGATAATTAATTTTGCTGTGTAACTAAAGCCCTTCACTTACGATAGAAAATTCACAACTTATTTATCTATTGTAACGATGTCTCTGTATTCTCACAAGAGTATCAATATTCAGTAGCCAAAAATTTGGCTTCAGTGACGATTATAGTAATTTAAAATATAGGTTTAAAATATGTTCTTTAGTGTCACACTTATTACAAATTACGGATTTCTTGTACGTAAAAGTCGTAGCCAAATTTTTGGTTATCATTATATAGCTAATTGGAGAGTGTAACTCATATTTTTTGCCCCGATCTTTCACAAACTCGTGAAGAACATTGAGTATGACCCATTTGAGACACATGTAAAGTATTACACCTGATCGCACATATCAATTTCCTCTCTATTTAATTAGCTTCTGCTTACTTTTACTATATACTTGAAGATTTTTTTCGGGACTATAAAACAAAGCTTTTGGATACTGACACAGATGCGGCAATTTGATCGAAGCGTCTCTAGCAGACGTTTAAATCAAGTAAACACATCTATGACCAATATCTATGCTTTTAAATTTATATTTATTTGTGATGATAATTTGATTATCGAACTTTCTCTGTGCGAGTATATCCTCGAAGAACTAAATCAATCTGTATAGTGTCTGCATGGAAGAGGTACTGACAAATAAATCTTTTATTACTCACGGACCAAAATTTGAATCGTATCCAACAAAATATATACTTTTTAATAGCAAGAAATTTTTCTGCCTCAAGTTTGTAAATTTAAAAAATTGTACAATTTTTAATTGAAATCCTTGATAATTAAATAATTTTAAATTGAAGGTTTAACAAATTTTTTTAGTTTAATACTTTATCAAATTTTGATTGCGGTAAACTTTAAATTGTTTCATTATAAAAATGTTCATTTTAAGTAAACCCAGTTTTTAAATGTTTTTGATTGGATTACAGTCTAATTTAGACTTTTGAAATGAGTTTCAACTTATTTCAATTTTGGTGGCAACTTCTTTGAAACTGTACCCTTAGTGATGATTTATCTTGAAATTCTATCCAATTTTGAAGCTCTTAACCTTAAAACCATTTAACTTCAAAGTCTTAAAATTTAAAATTGTCCAATATTGAATTTTTGAGTTTAAAATTGTGCAATTTCACATGTTTAGTTTCGAATTTTAAACGCTTCAAATTTATCACTGTTCAGCATTAGCTACATTATTTAGAAATTGTTTTTTTAATACTGTAATTTAAAATTTTTTAGTTTTGAAGTCTTGGATTTGAAAATTTGTATGAGCTGAAGAATTTTTTGAAAAACGGGAACAACCTTAAATTGAGTAAAAGCTTTTTTCTGTGTCTTGAATGGACGTCCGATTACTCTTTCGTCAGTAATTTAACCCAAATTGAAATTTAAAGTAAATAAAATTTTAAAAAGAATCGCAGTATTTTTACAAACGATATGAATTTTTGTTTGTACTCTTCTGACATACAGCAATTTTGATTTAGCACCTCTAGGATGCCCATCAGGAATCAACACTTTTGAATTTCTAAAACGTAACCCTTCAATTGTCTTCCTTTTGGTGTAGAAATTATTACTTTTTACTTTTCTTTTAAATTTTCTAAGGTCCCTGCTAGATCGTTTGTGGCCAAAAGCATAACTTCGTTCAATTTTGCTTCCTCCTAGAGGGAGGTTTGTAATTGCCTAAATTTTCAAATCGACTTTTTTAACATTTCGATATAATTCGGGCCGATTAGCTCGAAAATAATTTTTTTTAAATATCCGCGCGTGTGTGTATGTGTGTAACTTTGTTCTGTTCACCATATATCGAAAATTAAAAGAGCTATGATCATAAAATTTGGACACTCTGATTGTATCCAAATCTGATATGATTTTGAGCTAGATCGGCCATTTAAAACTATGTAGTTTTTTTAGTTTACTGATTAAAAAAAATAACCTTGTTTATACGAGAAAAACTTTTTTGATATTCAAAATACAACAATACGATATCTAGTGTGCATCGATCGACCTACTCTTGAAACTTTTATGACCTTTTTTTAACTATTCATGAAGTTTAAAAAAATAGTTTATTCTGTTAAAAACTTTTTAGATTTGCTTGCGTCTTCGAGATGCATTGATCGAGCTATTGTTAAAAATAAAAAAACTGACAACCTTAGAATTCACTAATTGTTAAAATAATTTATAAAATCGAGAAATAATGGAATCTTGAACATTGTTAAACATAACAAATTTTGAAGAAAAAGCTATATGAGATCAATAATTAAATATAAAATTGCTTATTAACATTAGTTATTTGTGATTTTTATGCTTTAGTTCTCATGAAACGCACAGTTAAATTTTCATGAAACACATTATTAATTAACTAATTGCATGAAGATTCAATCAATATAACTACTTTTTCTACATTGAAAGAAAATGTCAAAGAGTTCATGTTAGATAAACAATTTCAGATTCTACTATCTTTTCTATATCACACTAAAATTTATTTGCTTAAAGTTGTTATATTTAAAAATGTTTCGAATTTCTTGGGATGGCTGAAGAATCCTGCAAAATAAAATTTCCGATAATGAAAAATTTCCGAAAAGAAAATATTTTAAATATAAAATTCTCGAAATTAGACAATTTCTGACTATTTAAAATTGTCTGCATGGTAGAATTTCCAAATCGAAAAAATTTTAAAATCGTAAAATAATAAAATAATAAATACTTTTATTTAATGAACCTATTTTTTATTTTATTATTTATTTGTGATTACATCAATTTTGCAATTGTTCAGATTTGGAAATTTCCTTGTGTTGGAACTTTTTATAATTTTGGGATTTTTTTAATTCGTTAATATTAGAAAATTTCGGGAATTTTCTATTTACAGAGTTTATGTAAGTCAGGGAATATTCAAGGAAAGTCAATGAACCTAAAACTGGCCGGGAAATAGCAGGAAACCCCTGAAAGAATCAGAGAATATTTATTAACTGAAGTTGAATTTTATAAAATTATGCATGGCTGTTGTCACTAAAAATGTTCTAAGATACATTCAGAAGAAAAAAAACCTTGATTCCCAATAACTTTATTGATTTCTTAGGCGGAAGATTATTTTGATACCTGAAAGAAACATTCATAATGATCAGGGAAAATGAAAAGTTGGTCAGGTGAAAGGCAGGGCATTTTGAAATTGGGATTTTGTAACAACCCTGTTTTTCGAATATCTTCTTTCTCGGAAATTTTATAGTATCAGTAATGTTATTTGTCGGGATTTTTCAGTTGTCCCGAAAATTCTTAAATAATTTTGTAGAAATAAAGAAAAAAAGTAGGAATAATTTTTTTTACCAAAGGAAGGAAAATTTGGATGTAGTGTTTCTCAAATTGAGAGATGTTGAAAACTAATGGACACTATAAACACCACACACTAATAATGAAAGCACTAACATAGGTATCTTCTCTTCAATCTATCTTATTATTTTACTCGACTAATCATAGCTTCATGAAAATAATTGTGCTTATTGAAATGTGGGTAACTTGCAAATCCGAAAATTTGTAATTATATTGCATGCGAATGAGAGCCAAAGTGTGCATTGTGCATCAACCTTGGGGATATGGTTTCAAGGCTGGCTCACGAGTATTGGAAATTTGATAATTTTTATGATAAAAATATGTGTGTTAATGATGAGAAAATGGGCCATCCTTTGAGAACCATGTGAACGATGCGCGTTGGGTTAGGGTAGCACAAGTGGTGACGGAGACAATGTTGCTTTTTCAATGCTTGCCTAACATCTTAACTTGGTCTGCGTCACTGATCTGGTGGCTCACTCGCTCGCTCAGATGAAGGGGATGCCCGCTTTTCCTGGCTCCCACGACCTACGTTTCTGTCAGTTTGTCGCTGATAGGAGTAAACACTTGTTGAAGCCGGTGAGACTAACATCTACAGACCCTATCCATTCCTAGTGCAAAATCCATTCTTTCTAATTCTATTCTTAATTGTCTCTTACACTATTTGGAGGGCTTACAATATCCGCAATTTTCATTAAAATCTTTCAATATTTTTTCATTTCTTTCTTCTTCGAAATCAGTTTAACTACAACCAGCTCTTAATTCTGAGAAGTATGTGAATTCTGTAAAGTTACTCTTGATTGTTTTTAATTTGAAAACATTGCATCTAATTCGGTATATTCCAAATTTTAAATAGTTCAATTTAGAAGACCAGGGGTCGTCTGTATATGACGTAACACTTTTAGGATGAGGGGCTTTTGGTCACCAGAGAGGGGTTCAAAGTTTAAAATATTAGAAACAGTTGTCATCAAGTTAGAATTTGTTGAAAAGCTAACAAAAATAACGTTCTTTTTTGTATTTGATTAATGGGTTACAGATTTACATTTGTTTGAAGCATTTTTCATCAAATTGGTTCAAATTCCAGAAAGTTCTGCCTTAATTAAATATCATTTAAACTTGTTTTTTTCACACTTCGCAATAATTTAAATAGTTAAAACGTTAAATTTAAAAATAGAAATACTTTCGATTCGGATTTCTAAAATTGTTAAGGCTAAACGTTTTTTTTTTAATTTCAAACATTATTTTGCCATTGGTTTTAAATTTAGAATGACTCCAATTTTTAATTTTTAATTTGTGAACACTTGTACTTTTTCTAAGCCTCTCGGTTCAAATTGTACTAGGATTTTGGTTTTTGAACACCAACATAAAATAAAAAATGTTATAACTTTGTAATTTGAAAATTTAGATAGTTTTATTTGTTATTTACAGTGACTGTAAAAGGTTTTTGTACACCTCTTTTTTGATGACTAATTAAGTTCTCGTAATTATAATTATTCCAGAGCTAAAAAATGGTCTCTTTAAAAGATTGATTGGTCCCGAAATTCTGTATGAGCTCAGGATACGAATAATAATTTCAAGTTTATAATTTTTTTAATTTTATATGTTTGGAATCGAAAACTCTAAAATATTTTCAAGGCGTTCCAGCTTAAAATTATTCATTCTTGATTGTTTGTTATATTCTTAATTCTTAATCTACTTTAACTTTGAAAGTTTTAGGTTTTGCAAAATTTGTTAGTTCTTATGGTTTCTATTAATTTCCAATTATTTACTTCTGATTGGTTTATATCGAAACTCAAAGTCGTGTACCCTTTGCATTTGCAGTTTAAACAAAATTAGATTAATAGATTAATAAAAAAATCGAATGAACTTTTTAGTCGAGTGAAACAGACTCCACACAAGGATATTGTAAGCCAACCCGTTCTACAGTATTTAATCACATATGTATATTTAGACATGATATTCAATGGAAAAGGATAGATAATTTTACACTCTTTTGTTCGTATTCGCTGCTAGCATTTATCATTATGAGTCTCCCATATTATCAGTCAATTAAAGAAAGGTGTTTTCGGAGACCATTAAGCAGCTTTAATGCCGATCAGCCTACAATTTTATCTTTAGTCATTTCCTTGTCCCATTTTTCATATCTAAAATGATCAAAATTTCTTCATCTAATTATCTAGCGACTATTCCTAGTTTTTGCATGGTTCTCGTTTTATAAAAAGCAGGCGTACAAGCGCTTTTCAAAAATTTGTATACTAGATCGTAATTAGATTTTAACACCATTAAATTTCCGTGACTCTTAAATGTAATATTTTGTTCTAGAAAAATATTGAAGCAAAATACTAAACAAATTTTTTGAGGTCATATAATAATTGAGAAGAGAGAGAGTAATTATTGTGAATATTTATAGTAGTCATGAAATATAATGGTAGATCCGAGATATTGAATCGGTATTATTAGCTTTTAAAGTTTTCTGAAGTGTTTATCAATCGCAAGCACGTCAATAATTGTAGATACTTTAAAATTATTGTAAAGGATTAGTTTTGTGTTATATTATTCAATATTATTGACAGCAATATTGCAGGCTTTAGTGGTCATTACAGTGTTTTTCCTCTCCTGTTACGATATAAATGTTAGTTTCTTAGAATTTTAATAACTTCGTTTTACTCAGTCTTTCCATTTTTGCCGTAACAGATCCTGAAACACAAAATCGATGGTATCAGACGAGTTTCTTCACACCCGCTATTACCGCTGTGTAAGTAACAATGTATATTTTTATTTTTATTTTATCTGGCAAATTCCTTGATTTTTTTCATAACCTTGAATTTCAATTATTTTTTACTCATTTTGCTTATAAAACATTTATTTAATTTAAATTCGAAGAGTAATTTCAATCTTTTAGACTATTATAAAAGAAACATGTATTTCAAAAGAAGAAATCTTGCTGTTGAAAAGTCTTTTAAAATTAGGATATAATTTATCTTTTGTTGATTATAGAATACATAAAGAGATTATTATTTTATACATTGCACATATCAATACTATAAAAATCCTATGAGTGTATAGTGTAATATTATTTTAAATTTCAAAATATGGTAAAGAATGTTAAAGTCTACACTTTTTGTGATATTCAACTTAAAAATCATAAAAATAATTATTCGAAAATCTCGATGTTAATTCAGTGTTAGAACTAAAATGTGCAATTAGCTTGCTTCAAGTTTTATTCCTGTCGAATTATCATCCCCATACGTCTAATTTATCCGGTCCCAAAAAACCCATAGGTGTAAAATTAGGTCTTACGAGTTTTTGGCGCTAATTATGATTTTTGCGAGATTTTAATTCATATTATTTCTAATGCATGAAGTATTGCTTTCGATTGATGATTATTTGCCTGAATAAATTATTTAAACTATTTATTATTGTTTTTAACATTTTTTGCATAGACCAGTGTCAGAAAGTCTCGGTTTATTTAGCATATTTTTCAACTTATTTTGAACTTTTTAGTTAGAGCGAGGCAATAATTTATGCAGTTTAAAAAAGGCAATTGTTTAAACGAGGTATTATTGTTTAGAAATCTCTTCTGCTATGCTACCGTACAAGTGAAATACAACGTATCTGCAGTTCGGATAAGTCATTGGTCACTTTTACAAATCTTTAAAATGGGATTCAAATGGCCCTCATCCTCGTAGTTTTTATGAACATCTCGTATATATTTCGTATTAATTGTTTAAAACTATCTTCTCTTCGTGTAAGGTTAACAAGTTGCGGGGGTTTCCTTCAATTTTAATATTAATTTTTACATTTAATATTTTCCATATCGTCAATTTCAAGATTATTTTTAAACTGTTTTATTTCACAAAAATAGACTCACAAAGAGGAAAGAGATTTCTTAAAAATTATTCTCTGAAATATTTAATAACTGTTTTTTATGAATAAAAGTAAAATAGCAAAGTAGAAAATTTCAGAAAACACCGCAACTTTCCAGAAATGAACTAAGACAAGATAGTTATAAACAAGAATACATTTTTAAAGTAATTATGTTTGTCAAATTCATTCATTTTTACATTACTAAATGAAAAGTGGACTATAAGTAAAAAATTTCAACAACGAAAAACACCACTATCTAGCATTAGTATAGAAAAATATAGTCACAAACAATTATGTCTGCTAAATTGCATTAATTAGTACCTCACTCTAAGTAAAAAGTAGACAAAAAATTGAGAATTTCAAAAAAATCTGCAACTTTCTAAACAAAATTTGAAGAGTCTTCCTAACTTATGGGGGTCACATTTAAAAAGTAATTACTTATTTGTATTCTATAGCTAATTTTGAAGAGAAGTGGTGTTGAGTTGCAATTTGATTAACCTAATACTGGCGATTCTGAATTAAATTTACAAAAACATCTTTTCTTATGGCAAACACGTATTGAACTTCGTGGGGCTTGTGGAGCCTTTAAATATCATATTTTTAGACTCATTTATTCTAGTGCGAATTCGAACAAATTTGAGGGCGATATGCATGAACTTTTTGCAACACCCTAACGTACCACGCCCTTAAAACGGAGTTTTAAACTGCTAAAAGACGGTGAAAAGCACTAGCTAGATTAAACATTATATTCGAAGTCATCAGTTGACGTTCAGTCACAATTTGAAAAATATTATCGAAATCTAAACAAAAAATTCAAAGTAGGTTCTTTAATATTTGCTAAAAAGACAGCCTCTAAAAAATTGTATTTGATTAATAAGTCCATATTGTGCTATGTCCAAAGTCGCTTTCTCATTTCTGGTAAATTAGATTATTGATCGCATCATTGTCTAGGTTATTTCATTATTTGAAGTGTAAAAATGGCAACCGAGAAAAAGTTGATTTATTGAACTGGAAATCCTGGAAAAGACCTTTAATTTGGTTCTGAAGAATCGCTAGACAGTCTGTTCAAATATAAATCTAAATTTAAATTGATTCAATGTATATAATATATTTTAAATAATTTCTGACTTTTTTCTCGTAGACTTAACGGGATCTCAAGATGGATCAGTTTCGCTATGGGAATGGGGACACCAGACAGCAGTCGCGACACCGAGACCATCGGGAACCTTTGCGAAAGTAACTCGAGTGCGTTTTTCGCAACATGGGAATAAATTTGGAGTTGCTGATTCAGATGGACATCTGAGTTTATTTCAAGTTGCTTGCAGAGACGGCTCGGCAAGGCCCTTCTTCGTAAGTTAATAGTGCTATTTTCCCAAATGCATGGCTCGCAGGCCCGTCCCTCTTTCCCCCTTTAATTTCAACAATCGAGAATTCTGACTCTTTTCCCCTTCTTTCACAAAGCTTCTTCAATTCATTCCTTAATAATCATCAGAAATTTAAGAGAGCTACGAAATAGCTAGAGATTTAATCGAGAAACTAAATCTGAAAGAAAAATGAGATAGTCCTGTATTGAAACAGGGTGTCCACCCTACCTGAAAACCTGGAATTATTAGGGAATTTTCATATACCTGGAGAACAGTCATAGCATTTTTTCGAGAGCGTGCCTATTATTTTTTTTCCCCTTAGTGGTCACACTGGGCCTATTTCATAATTATTAAGTAGTAATAATTAGTAATTCATAATAAACTATACAGTTTTTCTCATAAAAAGAGGTTTTTACTTTATTTTACACGTTCAAAACTAACCTATTTGATTTTACGAGTTCCATGAAAATTGATAATTTTAAAAATTTAAATAAATATACTTTTTTCAAAGCTCATTATAATACTTTTTTTCTTAAAAATATTTTACTTTGGAAGTAAAAGGCAGAAAATTTTTTTCCTCTATCTCAAAAATTGAAATTTGATGAATATCTTTTTGAATTCTACATTATTCTTAGGAGGCGTGACCACTACGGGTTAAATTTGCAATATAAATTAGTATAACAATGATTCTTCATTGTTTCTTTTTTATTGAAAAAGTAACTAATTAATATTCCAATTGAATATTCTATCATTTTAATTAGAAATTCATCTCTTTGGTTAAACATAAATTGTTTAATTAAAAATTTAACTATTCAATTTTTTGTTGGAAGTTTCTCTTTCTTTATTGAAAATTTGTCTTTTGGTAGAAATTAATCTGTTTGGTTAAAAGTTCAATTATTTTAGTTGAAAATTCATCTTTTTGATTTAAAATTCAACTATTCCACTTGAAGATTCATAAATTTAGTTGAAAACCCATATGTTTGGTTGAACATTAATTTCTTTCCGACGATTTAACTTTTCAACGTTTTGGTGACAATTGATCTTTTTTTAGTTTAAAATTCATGTATTTTGTTGAAAATTCGTCGTTTTACATTCTCATAATTTATGATTGAGAAAGTATTAGAATTGTCGGAAATTTGATACCACCATGTTTCAACGGATCTCCACGTTTCTGTCTGTCCGTCCGGCCGTCCGTCCTTAAACACGATAACTCCCGAAAAAATGAACGGATCAAATCCATCTTTGGCACAAAAATTGTGATACCAAAAGAGATCTACAAATTCGTAATTAATCACTTCTTGATAGGACGCGTACTTTTTGTTTTATTCGTGAAAAATAACATAGAAAATAAAAAAAAATAAAAATTTGTGGAAAAACGACAGAAGTTACGAAAGAAATGATTTAACAAAAATTGTTTGCCAGAAAAAGAGCTACAAATTTGTTAGGAATCACTTTTTGATAGAACACGTAGTTTTTGTTTTAATCACAAAAATGGCATTAAAAATAAAAATGATAAATTTGTGGGAAAATGACAAAAGGTACGAAAACAAATTGATAGAAAAAGTTATTCGCCCAAAAAAGAGATACAAATTTGTAATCATTTATTACATTCTCATTATTTATGATTGAGATAGTATCAGAATGGCCAAACGACGCAAACTACGAAAAACAGTCTCCAAGAGACATTATAGCTTTTTAAATCTCCTACAAA
>JAWWLR010000158.1:68391566-68402216 GCA_035041075.1 Acraspis erinacei | reverse complement strand
GGGATAAGAACATTATTAATACTTTATTTTCTCTCGAAAGTCACACAACTCCTGAGTTTTGAAGTACTCAAAATTTGAACTTCATTTCTGATACAATTTACATAAAATATTAATTCTTTTTGCACTTTCCTTAACTCATTAGACTTATTTTTATTTAATAAATTAATATCAATCTTCAAGTGTAAATATTTTTCAATTTATAGTGGCGTTCTATTTTACCCGCCTGTTCCGTCGCGCCTCACCTTCCCCTACCTAAAACATCATCGCAAAATATTTCAAACATCGTTTGTGGGCCCAACTGGGCCCAAGCCTGGCAAAAATAGGCCCTGCCCCGGTGATCAAGCCTGGGTCAAGCTAGAATGAGACGCTAAATCTAGCCAGGGCCTGGCTCGATCGCCAGGTTCAATCGCCGAGCCTGGCCTAGGCTTAACCCTAGTTAAATATCGATCCCTATTCATATTATTATGTGAATGCGTTTTTAAGGTTATCGAATTAAAATTCCAAATTAAATATACATTTTTTTCTTTATTTAAATAAGGGATATAGTTCCAAGTTGTCTATTCTAATTTTTCTGTTAAGAATAAAAGACAAAAGCAGAGTTTCAATCATATATAAAAGTTTTTCTATATTATTAGGTAATAATAGATCAACATCAATATTGAAAACACGTAAAGAATTTGAACTATGTTTTTTGTGCTTGAAACGGATTGGTTTTTATTGTGTAGATAACAATAGATTGGTGTGAAATGAAAGTGTGGTTATGGTTTGCAAAATACAAAATCATGTAATGTTTAGTTACTTCTTGAAAATCCAATAAAATAAAAGAATATTTATTTTAAATCCACCACGATTTCTGCAAACTCAAAGTTGTATAGTGGAAATTGGATAATGCACAGAATAATTCAAGGCCATTCACCATCAATTTCAGGAACTTTGCCACTACCAATCTAGACAGGCTCGAGCTCGAACCATAGAAAAATACAAGTTAGAGCCAGGCTAGGGGCCCCCGGCCTTGCTCAAACTTGTAACAGGGAAGATACTTGGCGATATCTTCACGGGCATCTCAAGAGTCACTTCACATATTCCGTGTCTATGATGAAAAACCAGGTTCACTCGAGAAAACTTTTCATAACAAAAATAGTAATAATTAGATCGTACACCAGCAAAAGTCGTCATATATATTATCCTTCTTTTTCTTTGCACTCATTGTACAATCTTCCATTCTTTCCTTTTTGTTCTGAAAAGGAAGCAATATTTAAAATAAGAAATATTTGCACTACTGTCGGAAATTATCAACACAGCTAGCGCAACGTTACTCAAAATCACTGATGTCGTTGAAACATGATAATTCGGTCGCAACTTAAATAAGAAATTAAAAAATTAATTAATTAAAAAAGCCTATGCAATTCCACGTTAATTGGCCCGTAGTTAAGAAATTTCCGAATTTTTGAAAAGGATGTATTGCGTGAGAAATTTAAAAAAATGCAAGAATTTCTCGACTTTTGTACCTCGACTTCAACTAATGTCATGACCTAGAAAACTTATATGGGTGATTTTCAAAAAACGTTGGAGTTTCTGCATAAAGGATACATTTTGAACCAACAAAGATGAATTTTCAGTCAGGGAGATTAAATTTTGAATTTTTAACCAAACAATTGAATTTTAAACTAGAAAAGGTTTTGAAAAGGTAAAATTTGAATAAAAAATGAAATAGTTCATTTTCAACAAGAGAAGGCGAATTTTTAAAGGTACGTTTCCACAAAAATAATTGGATTTTCCATCTGAGGACAAATTTTTGGGTTGGGAAAATAAAAAAATGTCTGCTCAAAAAGGTGATATCATTGGATTTTTATATTACAATAATACTTCTCTTGTAATGGAAATATTTTATACTCTAATTTTATTATTTAGAGAAGACAAAAAGAGGTTTATAAAATGAAAAATATTGTTTTTTACGATCATTGCATAATTCAAAAGGGCGATATTAATATGTAATTCAGAAATAAATATTTGTTTAGCTTATTTTCAAATGGGGTTGGATATTTATTAGGTTATCAAAAAAATCGACGTCTAAGTATTTATAAGAGTATAAGATACTTTTTTAATATACTCTTTTTGGCTACTCAATATTAAATTAATACAGTTTGGTACTATCATAGGATAAATTGCAAAAGGATCTTAGTTTGTTGAATTAATAGTTCCTAAGCTTCTGGGTTCAGTTTCGATTCTGATTTTGTGGTGAGATTTCTGTTTGAATCAGTTATAGCAAGTGAAAGAAATCTCGCAACATAATCAAAAGATAAAATTCATCCACAAACTCGATAACTATTGTTTAAACAAAACTATTATACTTTTGATATTAATTCTCTATAATACAGAACAAAATTAATTTAATATTGGCAAGAACAATAAAGCACGCTAGAAAATACCTCAAACTCTTATCAAATTCGCAAACTGTGCATTTGTTTATAAAATCTGTTTGTGACAATAGAAACATATTTACTTTTATTTTTTAATGTTTATAAATATATTACATTAAATTGGATTAAAAATGTAAATCACTTAATAAATATAAAAAAAAATTCAAAATCATCTATCGCTGTGTATAACAGTAGAGTTTGTAATGAAAAATTATTCAATTATAAGAAACTATCAAGTTATACTATATTAATGTTTATTTATCGATTACAGGCTGATATTAATCATTTTGAATTATTTACGTTTTATTAAAGCAAGAATATGTTAAATGCCAATTTTTTTCAATTTTATGTTTAAATAAAGCGAATAAAATAAATTTTATGTTAATCGGCTTTTAGAAACATCTTAGAAATTTTAATAGGTTTATTTACAAAAAAAAATTTTAAATCGATTTGAAAATTATTGCTGGAATCGAATGTATTTTGATCATTTTTTCGTGAATTGGGGTTGAAGCTCCTTGCAGACAGGCATACATTTTTTTGTCACGTCTTAGGAAACTCAAGGGTTTTTTAAGTTTTATTAGAATACAAAAATTCTTCCTGTACGCTGCAAAAACTAGAGAATTTTTTTTTTACGATATCATTTTTTCCGTGTGCTGTTTTCGAATAGGATAAGGGCAGGGTGTTCTTGTCAATGTCATACAAACGACCCTGAGATCCCTCCCCCCCTTAGTAGGCTCATTTACTACCACTGGAGACTGGTTTTGCTAATTTAGGTCTAATTGTAATGCCTGAAATTACCCCTGAACTAATATTTTGTTTTTATAGCGTGATATATCATATTTAAAGTTTTATAAATATCTCTATTTAATTTCGTTCAAGTTGGAACTTCATACTCTTTTTAGTGTACAAAAATGTATAGCCTTATTTCCGACGGAGTTATCGTGTTTCAAAGTTATTATTAATTTTGTGTATTACTCGAACTGGTCGTATTGATACTTTCTGATGGTAGTGTTTATATATTACATAAACTTGAATAACAAACAATAACAAACATTATAATATGAAATTTAGGTAAAACATTAAATAACCTTACATTTGCAATTGTTATCTTGAGCGAATTTCAGAATTTCGGACTGTCTAGCTTTCGTCGCGCATGCTACTGCTATATCAATGATCAAAGTTCTTGCACTTGCAAGATCTTCACTTTTCAGACATTTACCGTCAATATATAGTTGATATTTCCGATCCTTCTGTTGAAATTGATTGCTCGCTTCTTTTTTGATATCGTAAACAGTTTTTCTAAGATGTTGAATAACTACAGGCAATTTTAACCACATACTTTTGTGGTCAACTTTATCACATTTTACATCCAAATCCTTCGTCGTTATACCAAACAACTTATTTAAATGGTCTCTTACTTTCGGTTCTTCATCAGAACATTCAGAGGTACCTGCAATTTTTTAATAATAATAGACACTTTTGACACTGTATTAAAAAATAAAGAATTTAAATCAAATATCATTTTTATGATAATTTCGTAAATTAGCGACTATTTGAAACTACACAAGAAACTTGTAAGACCGGTCTTCGTTACTTCGGTCTCGACGTGCACACACTCACACTTGGGACATCAGCGCCTCCATGGGCCAATCCCTTTTCAGCGCCTTACTGCTTTTCGGTACTGCATCAAATGATCTTTTCCTTCAGTGCGGTCGCCCGCAATATGTAGGTACGGCGCCGCCTCGTCAACCTGCTTGATACTTGCGACGACTGTTAGTAACTTCGTACAGAGCCTCGAGCTGTACGGTCTTACAATGTTCTGGTGCATTTGTAAAATAATATAATATTTTCTGCAAAAATTTATTTTCTCATTCTACACAAAATAATATATTTTTTGAGAGTTTGTGCATTTTTTCTGCGTTGACTCTTTTTGTAATACTTGTTCTGATATCCGTAAAATATATGTACGGAGTGTCTATTCCAAAATATATTTTTGAAACTAAAAATCATTATTATTTTGGGAAAATCCTTGCTTCAGATCTGAAATATAATTTTTTTGTAAATTCTGTGATTAATTCTGAATTGCAAACAAATGCTTCGAAAAATGGACTGTTTTCGGAAAATTTACTTTTTCCAGTCAGAATACTGATCGGTCGCAGTATAAAACTAGATAACAAACCTTTTTTCCAAAAATTGGGCTGAGTGCATAAAAAGTTCTTTAAAAATAAAATACAATCTGTCTAAAAATGATGTTTTGATTTTCGCAGGATAGAATAATTTTCTTTGATGAAATTTTTTTATCCTCATTTAGCATCCCTATATGTCGGAAGGAACAAATGATTTTCGAAAAAATTATTTTTTTGAATAGCTACTGAAAATTGATTTTCAAAACCTCGGAAATTCTAAACTCAAAACTATTTGATGATTTTATCAAAATTTGCTCACTCAACATATTAATTAATTTACTTTTTACGAAGAATTGTTTATAATTAATTTATCTCGAGAACGAATAAATATAGAAATAATGACTCCAAATGAGCATTTTTGTGATGTGAGTGCATTGCAATACGTAAATTGATGATAAAATAGTTTTTACACAAGAAATCAGATTGGGAATATTTCTGACTTTTATCAGTGCTATATCGAGTGAACTGGAGCAGCAGGCGAAGTATGTATTTTGTAAAAAAATGTACCTTTTCAACTACAATAGTAACTCTAGAATCAAGTCGATGCCGTCACTACTGTTATCGAAAGTATACTTTTTTCTAACTACGTGTCCTGCTGTCCAGACCACGTGCCACCACTGATTAAAGTCAGAAATAGTCAAAATGATCTTTCTTGCGTAACATATATGTTATCAGAAGTTTAATTATTGCACTACACTCGCATCACAAAACTGCAAATTTTGAGCCATTAAACGACTTCTTATCTCCATTCATTCTCTAGATAAAGTATTTATAAATAAATCTTCGTAAACAGTAAGTTAATAAATATTTTAAGATTTAAAAAAATATATTGCGTTAAATAATGTGAATGAACATCTGTGAATTTGTTCACATCAACTTTGATCGTTTTCTGGGAACAGGTGAATGTTGCCTCTTGAATAAAGAAAAAAGTGAAAGAGCAAATTGTAATTTTATAAACGTTAATAAATAAAATAATAACAAATATCATTTTTAAATTGATTGCATATGATATCGCAAAAACGTCTAATTATTTAATTTCTGCGGTATACTCGCCGACAGAAAGTGCCACCAACGTTATGACTAAGAGCTTCATCATGGTGGTATATAAAAATATACCAGAAAAATCAGAAAGTAAGACTTTTAACACAGCTAACAATTTTACTACTTTTTAGTACTGATGTCGAGATGCTCATGTCAGACCACAGACTGAGACTTTTTATAGAAATTATCTTCAAAACATATGAAAAACATAAACACTAATGAGGTCGCCTGTATCCAATGTTTATTTATCTTTAATGAAAAGCATGAGTATGAGAAATATTCGTTCCTTTACAAATTTTATAACTAGTACGTCACTCTGAATAATAAAAAATTCGAATAGAATTTAAAAATAAAATTAGTGTTTCAATTTCAGTGTTTTTTTTTTATTTATTTTTTCCATTTTGTTTCTAATTAAAAGTGAAAGAACCTTTAAAAGAAGTACACATTGATTAGTTTTACAATAATGATGTTTTGTCCTCCTGTGAATTTAAGAAATGATTTGTTTGATGCTATTTGTTTCATTTAAAAATACTATTGTTTGGTCAACATTAGCAGTAGCGAATCCTCGATAAGTACAGACAAATTTTTCAATATTTCTGATCTGAAATAATCATGTATTTTTTACCTTTTGTGGATAGTAACATTGTTTAAACTATTCTAGATATAGAATGGGTGGTCCAAAATAACGTATTTTCGAATTTTGACCATTCAATACTAAAGTTGGCGTCAAAAGTACGCATCCCTCACTTTGAACGTCTTTTTCGCCTGAAAATGTAATGCTTCGTTGGAAAATTCTACAATTTGGTTTAAAATTAACTTTTATGTTGAAAATTCGGATAATATCCGCTAGTGTTACTCAAAGTTAGGGATTTTGTTTCGAAGACTTACGTTTAAGTCGTCAAATAATTAGAAGAGTGAGACATGTGCAACGACAAGATTTAGCGGCTGAAATAAAGAACAATTTTTCGAAATGGAACAAGTGAGGAACAAGCCAATGCATTTGTTGAGCTGCTAAAAGGATGGAACATTCAAGATGAAGTTTGCGGTTTATGTTTTGATACTACATCATCAAACACAGGAGAATTAAATGGGACCTGCTGTCTCATAGGAAATAAATTAAGCAGAAATCTGTTACATTTGGCTTATCGGCATCATGTGTACGTTATTATATTGAAGGCAAGTTTCGAAGAATAGATAGGACCTACTAGTGGATCAGACGTTTGGATATTTAAATTTTTCAAATCTGAATGGGATGATATCGATAAAACAAAATTCAAAGCGGTATGGATGATCCATTAGTATCCCAAGTACTAGGAGATGAAAAACAAAATCTTCGATTTGCTTTGGAGAGATTTAGGCTGAAGGTAAAACTTTAATATGCTTTAACCATTTTTCTTATTTATACAAGCCTGCATGCTATAAGGATAATTAACAAATTTTTTAAGGCTAATTACTGTTTTTGTATATTACCAAAAAAAGCTGCTCCACGATGTGATTATCGTGAATTTCTGGAGTTACTGGCAATTTTTCTCGGAGGACGATCAATTGGAGGCTTTAAATTCAGAATTCCAGGAGCTTATCCCGATATATCTTATTGCTGTGAGGGATGGATAGAAAAAGATAGAGATATTCAATCTTACCCAAATGCACACTTTGCATGCCACAAACTCTATCTTTTTCTTTCCACGCCCTATCCGTCCTGTCTACTGAGACTAATCTCTCTGTATCCCTGATTCTATCCCTCACACTCACAATTGTCTATCTTTCTCCATCACTGATTCTATCCTTTGTGATCCCATGGGCCTATCTTTTTCTGTCTTTGTTGTTTCCAAATGCATGTATTTATCTATCCCAGATATATGCTGTATTCTTATCCGTTTCGAAAATAATAATATATTTAGAATTTCAAACTCCCGCGAAACAGTACTAAATCAGCAAGGGTTTATATACCTGACAACAAAATTTCCTAGCTTTACGACTTAATAGTCGAAGTTTGACCTCTGCAAAGAAATTTGCTGACCCTTCAGTTATAGACGGTGCAAATTATTTCACTTGTTTCTGACTTTTACAGTCAGACACGTACTGGACCCCGCCGGTACTAAGTCAGGGATGTACGTCATGTAGCGCGCGCCTCGCTAAGGGTAGACGTGGATAAGCGGAGGATTCGGTTGGAGAGAACAAAAGAGGATTCAAGAAGATAGGGTTATCTCATATTTGAAAAAAGTTCAAAATGGATTCACTTGGACAGGAAAATAGGGATTAAAAAAGAGAGAAGAAATTTAATATCGCCCAACGGATAGGAAAGAATAGAGGTGGATACGCTGTGGATTCATTTAGATTAAAAGACTGAGATTCAACAAGATATGGCTATCTTATATTTCAGAAAAGATGGAAATGGATTCACTTGGATAGGAAAATAGGGATTAAAAAAGATAGACGAAATTTGTAATTGCCCATCGGATAGAAAAAGATAGAGGTAAATAATTGCAGGATTGATTTAGATAGAAAGACTGGGATGCAAGAAGATAGGGTATCGTATATTTCAGAATAGATAGAAATGAATAAACTTGGGTAGGAAAATAGGGATTAAAAAAGATAGACGAAATTTAAGATTGTCCAACCGGTAGAAAAGGATAGAGGTGGACAAGCTGGGGATTAATTTAGATAGAAAGACTGAGATTCACGAAGATAAGTCTATCTATTATTTCTGAAAAGATAGAAATGAATTCACTTGGACAGGAAAATAGGGATTAAAAAAGATAGACGAAATTTGTTATTGCCCAACGGATCGTAAAGGATAGAGGTGGCTAATCTGTGGGTTCGTTTAGATAGAAAGACTGAGATTGCATTGTTGAATTAATATATAAATTGGAAAAAGTGTTCAATTCTTTTTTGGTTAAAAATTTTATTATTTGGTTCAAAATGTTATTCACTGAAAAATATATTTTTTTAATACTATTTCGACTATTTCGTTGAAAATTCGTTTTTTGTTTCGAAAATGTATCTTTTTAATCATAAATTTCATCTTTTTTGAGCAAAAATAATTCAACTGCTTTCAATTTGCAATTAAAATCTTTGTTTTGTAAAAATATCAACCATTATATTTGTTGATAAGAATTCACTTTTTTTCGTTCTTAAAAATTTCCCTACTTGGTTAAAAGTTGTACTACTTTGTAAAAGATTCATAATTTTACTTGAAAATTCCACTGTTTGATTATAAATTAACTTTTCTGTTATAAAATAATGTTTTTTGGGGTTTTCTAAATTGGGGTTTAAAATATGCATATTTTTTGTATGGAATTTTATCTTGTTTGGTTACAAGTCGATCTTTTTGGGTGAAAACTCCTTTGTTTTTTAATGAAATAAACTGTTTTTAATTTAAAATTAAAACATTTTTGATTGAAATATCAACTACTATATTTTTTGATAAGAACTTATCATTTTTGGTAGAAAATTAGTCTTTTTGATTTTAAAATTCAACGATTTGTTACAAAAAAATTAAAGTATTCGATTAACCAAAAGAGGTGAATTCTTATAAAAAAAATAATAATTGATGTTTCAAACAAAAAATATTTTAATTACAAATTATTCAAATCAGTTGAATTAATTAAAAAAAAAACGAATTTTCAATAAAACTGTTAAAGTCTCAACCTAAAAAAATTAATTTTCAAGCAACCAGTTGCATTTCTGCTCAAGAAAGATGAAATTTGTGACTCAAAAAATAAATTTTCGAACCAAAAAACCAAATTTTCAAAAAATTAGTTCAAATATTAATAAAAAAAGAAGATTTTTCAGTTAAGAAAGGAAAAAAAATGTCAACCAAACTGTTGAATTTTCAAGTCAAAAAGACGAATTTTTTACAAAACAGTTGAATTTTTTACCGAATGGGATGACTTTTTAACAAAACTATTTAATTTTCGGAAAAATAATCATTTTTTTAAAGAAAGGAATTACATTTTCAACCAAATAATAAAATTTTAAACCAAAAAATAATTTTAATTGTTTGAGCACTTATTCCAATTTATGTATTAATTTCAATTAAGATTGATTCTAAATTAAAAATGTAATGAGAGACTTTTCCACCAAGAAGAATGATTTTTCATGCCAAAAAGAAGAGTTTTCTCCAAAACAGTTATATTTTTAAATCGACAATACAAATTTTCAACAGAAAAGTTATTTTACAACGAAATGGTTGAATTTTAAAGTAAATCGATAATATTAATAATATTTAATATTAATCTATCATGTTAAATATTTATGCATGCATACTAATTTTTATTAAAGAATTAAATTTATGAGTTACTATCAAATTACTTACTTAAGAAGTTGGCAAAATTTGAGGTTAGTCCATGGAGATTGCAATAAAGTATTTTTAACAACTTTTTAGAATAAATAATTAATTGAAGGGCAAAGGTGGAGCTTAAAAACAATATTTTTAATATGTCACTAACAGAACACTGCGACATTGAATTAAATACGCGGCGAATTTACCATTCCAGTAATGGGTACGGAATTGCCTTTTTCAAAATTTGATCATTTTATTGAAAGATATTTATAGTGGACACAAATACGAACAATTTATCCGCATGAATTTTTTAAATAAAATTAAAATGATCAAAGTTATAGCATTTTCAAAATCCAAAAAAGCAAAATAGGCAAACTGTTCGTATAGAGTAATGATTATGGTTCCCGACTGCTACGCGATAGATTCAAGTATAGATGTAGGTTCGCAACCCCGTAGTGTTAGAAATGTTATTTGTAATATAATGTTTAAAAATGTAATATATGTGTTCATTCTAAGCAGAACCAATTAACATTCAGAAAAAAGTGGCAATCATTGGTTATTTTTGGAACGAAGTTCGTTATGCTGGGTTGCCGGGATTCAGGCGCTGGCGCTGGGGGCTAGCCAGTGAAAATGAAACAGACCGAGCGTCACCGTCATGGAAACAGATCGAGCGTCACCGTCATGGAAAAAAGCGGCGCACTATAGTGTACGTGCTATA
>JAWWLR010000158.1:68317264-68327578 GCA_035041075.1 Acraspis erinacei | reverse complement strand
TTACAGTTGACGATTCTATGACCTTTAGTTTTACAAAGCATGTGCACAAGTGTGAGGAATATATAAATACCGAGCGCTTAGCGCGAGGTAAATAAATTATCGAGCGCGAAGCGCGAGAACCAACATCCGCGCGCCTTAGGCGCGCCCAAACTGGCGAGCGAAGCGAGCCGCGCGCATAGCGCGCGATGAGAATGTGTCCGCGCGGCGGGCAAATTTTTTTTAAATGTTACTATTACAAAGCTTCCCCTATGAAGATGCAAAAGGAACTTTTTTGTTGGAAATTCATGTTTTTGGTTTATCATTCAACTATTGGTGTAGAAAATCTAACTATTTGGATAAAAATTAAACTATTTATTTAGAAATTTAACTTTTTGCCCAGACTTTAATTTATGTCTTGGAGGAAAGTTTCTATGCCTTGAAGGCATATATTTATGCCTTGAGTCTAATTTGTTTATCCAGTCAATTAATTTACGGATTTTTATTGGTATTATTCTTGTTTGACGAGGATACCGAAAATGCTGTTTGTTTTTACGTATTTCTAACGGCTTAGAAGATCCTTCTAGAAAGTTAGAATTTTAATTGTTTCGAAGAACATTTTTAAGGGTTATACTAGTTCAGACCCACAGAATCTGAATTTTTTAATTAAAACTAAATAATTTAATAACTACAAATTTTTCATTCGTCAATTTTAATCTTATTTATGAATCGATAAACGTTCAAGCATCTCAGCCAAGACAAGGCTAGTTATGAGAAATGTAAACGTCGTCTTAGCCAAGACAAGGTTCGACTTGAGACAAGTAAACGATGTCTTGCCTCTCATGACTATAAAAGTAAGATGAAGGCTTATGTCTCGACTCAGTTTTGAGACGCAGCCAGACATCGATTTTTTGGAGACGAACTCGAGACAGCACCAAGTAATTTTTTTTACATTCAGTTTTTTACATAAAAATTTAACAATTCCATTTCTGGTTAAAAATGTTGCCTTTCTATGTTGAAAATTCAACTATTTGGTGGAAAATTCTTGTATTTACGTTGAACCTTCGTCTTTTTGGGTAGAACATGCTTCTTTTGTGCTTAACAGGTAAACTCTTTTTCAAGCAATTTGATTTTCTAGCTTATAAACTTAACTCTGTTGTTGAAACTTGTCTTTTTAGATAGACAATTAATCTTGTGTGTTAAATATTTATCTATTTGGTTGAAGATTCAACTATTTTGTTGAAAACTTGTGTTCTTTTTCATTAAATTCAACTGATTGAAAATCTGTTTTTTTGTTCTGTTGAAAAATAATTTTTTCAACTGAAAATTCATTAACTATTTTGTCAAGTCATATTTTTGGTCGAAAATTCAAGTTTTTTTGTTACAAATTTGTTTTTTGGATTGCAAAATTAATCTTTTATGGTAGAAAAGTCATCTTTCTCGGTAAAAAAGACATTTTTTGTTGAAAATTATACTTTTCACGTTGAAAATTCAACTATTATGTTCAAAATATAATTTTTTTAAATTCAAGTACCTATCTAAATCCCCATTTTAATATCAAACAAAAGTCCACTCCCAAGTGAAAAAGTTGCTAAATTAGTTTGATTAGAAAAAGTTATCCAATTTTGAAAAAATATATGCAAAAGTTGACAATCTTAAACTTACATTCACGATAAATTTGCTGCAGATTACGATCAAAAATGTAATCTTTCAGTTTAAATGAAAAATAAAAACTTACTCCAAAAATATTGAGTTTTTAAATGAGAGTAAAAAATTTGTGATCTCAAAAAGTTAGCCCATACAGAATAAATCGCCCAAGAATTTTGAAATTATAATTTCACAGGTTTTGAAAATCGATTTCGAGCAGCGATTGAAAATTGAATCTTCAATTTCTTACAAAAATAAAAACTTGCTCCTAATATATAGGGAAGCTAAACAAGAATAACAAATGTTTTTGATACAAACAAATTATTCTGGTCGAAGAAATTCAAATTTTGTATGAATCTGATATCTGTTCAATTAATATAAATTGAAAAAGCATCAATAATTTTTCTAAAATACCTTTCATATTTCCTAATTTTCAACAAGGGCATTTTAAGGTCAGCTAATATTTACCTGATTCTTATATTATCAAAATTTTTTGTTGTGCAAATTTTATTTTTTATGTTGGAAATTTAGGACCATAACAAAATTCCTTAGTACACCTTTCTCATGAAATTTCCCGAATATTCAATTAAGAAAAATAATTTTTTAAAGCATTAGTTTTCAAAAATTTTGATTCGTAGTGCTCAATATTTAGGAGCTACCAAACGTTCAGTTACGCCCTTAGCTTAATTTTCCAAATTTTAAATTCGATATCTGATTTCGTGAGAAGGGGAGTTGTTGCGAAAAAAATATCGGTAAAGTAGGAATCGGATAAGTATTACATGGCTAAATTTAAATTACATCACTACAAAGAAATCTCCTAGAATAGGTTGAAAATAGAAACCATTCTTTTTTTTGTAAAAATACAAAATAATATTTATTGTCCAATAAAAGACAATTAAAATTATCCTCGACCATTTTGTTACTATCAGAACTGAAAAATAAGATCTTAAGTGATTTTTTAGTTGAGAACGATTTTTCTCTCATTTAAAAAATAACTCCTTTTTTTTCCACGCCACTGGCGTCACAGAAAAACAAATGCCTGTCATGAACAGCCAGTAGTGATACAGGAGAGCTTTCTTTTCAGTGAATTTCAGTGTTTTCCTTTTTCGTCAATATTCCTGCTCTTTTCGATAAAAATAGAAATGCCGCGTTGTTTAATTAAATCTCTGGCACGATATAGTCGGACCAACAGACACGAAGAAGGTATTTATAGTATTATACTATTCAAAATTCAACTCATCTTTTTAGACATGACAAGTTTTTATCTTATTGCAGAGTGTTGGACACAGTTGTTCTCATAAAATATCGTAAACTTACGATTAGATATGATTTTTATATTATTTTTTAATTTGCACTATAAAATCATTCTTCGCTCAGTTTGTCAAGAAATTTACGAATTTGATCTAAATTTTCAAAAAACCTTCATAGATTAATTTAGAATCAATATTTTGTATTCTTTGCAAAATCAAGTTACTAGTTTTAATTTTCAATTGCGATGACATTTTGATTACTGATCTTATTTTATTGCTTTTCTATTTAATACCTTCTTAACCTTTCTAGTTATTAAAAGTATTTTAACAAACCATTTTTGTTTTTAAATTTCCGGGAATTATTATTTTTCCTAATAAATTATAAATTTCAATCAAGATTAAAGAATTGTGCCTCATATTTATCTTCCTTTATTCGTTGTAGATTTATACTCTATTTTTTTGCGCAAAGGTTTGCTTTTTTTGTAATCTTATTTTCGACTGTTTATTCTAGCCTCGAATTCAACCTCTTGGGTTCCACCATCAGCGGTCCCAAGAAGAAAAAAGGTTCCAAAGGAAGATTGTACAAAATCAATGAGTTTATGGAATTGTCCGAAGCTCTCAATTGTCACTCGATATGGTTTTAAAGACAATGACAACATGCTCTGGAATACAGAAGTTCCCGAAGAATTAGGATTAAATCTAATTTCTTATCCAAAAATTTATTATGAAGATAATTCAAATTCTGAGGAATCACAGAATAATCAAGAAATGTCTGAAAGCTGCGTTGAACTGATTGAAGAGATAGAAACCCCCGCTATTTTTGAATTGAAAAAACCCGAACCAGATAATTCTACAAATTTGGCTAATTTTGAAGCTTTCGAAAAATTGGTTCATATTTCCGGAAATTATAATGGAAATTATAAAGGAATTGAAAACGAAATTGAAGAAACTTTGCCGGGTTCGTATTTGTCCCCTGAAAAAATTGTAGAAAAGACGGATGATGAAGTCGATCAGGCAAGCTGGAAACGCAGTAAAGTTTTGCATTATTGCCCCTTTTGCAATAAAAGCTTTGATCGCCCTTGGGTATTAAAAGGACATCTGAGACTTCACACTGGAGAAAGACCTTTTGAGTGTCCCGTTTGCAATAAATCCTTTGCTGATCGGTAGGATATTGACTGCATTACTTTTTTTCTCATTTTTATTACATTTTTTTAACTTTTATTATATTTTTAAAAGTTTTACAGAAAACAATAACTGTTAACGTTTATTAACAATTGTCAACGTAATTAATACGTAATGTTAAACTCTTTTACTTTAAAAATTTCCATTTGGCGTCTTCAGTTTCAAGCGCACGTCTTCAATTTTAAGAATTTTAAAATTAAGTTTTCAAGACTTGAAAGGAGATGATCAGAGTTGAGCTTTCTTTTAAATCTCATAAGTTCTATACTGATAGTCCTTTGGTTGATTATTAATTTTCAAACAAATTACTTGCCAATAACGATCGGATGATGAAAAAATCGAATTAACAAATTCTTGATTGCAATGTTTATTTATTAAGTTAGCATATAAAATTATGTGAATATAACATTTGTTTAAATTACCTTTTTCCTGAAATTTTTAACTGTGGAAAACTGAAGAAAATTTGGTATTTCCAGTTTTTAATTTAATTGAATTTTTATCTGTTAAAAATTCAAGAAAAACCCGCTTTTTTATAAAAACAATGAGACTAAAAATATTATATTTGCATAATTTCGCATGACAATTTAGTGAACAATTTAATCCATAACAAAAATTGGGAAAATGTCGATTTTTTCGTAAACAGGTTGCCATTGGCAAATAATCTTTTCTCAAATAATTATGCGCCTAATAGATTCTCAGATAGGGAATTTATGAGATTTAAAAAAAATCCCAACTCTGAACATCTAATTGTTAAACAATTAAAAAACTAAAAGCGCTTGAAACGTGAAATGTTTTATCCAAAACTTTTAAGTTGATCAAACATAAATGTAAATTAATTATCGATAAAATTGAACTGTAATTCAAGCATTAAAAGTTGAACAAAAATTGATTTTAGAAAACAATTCTAAATTTCTTAAAAATTTACCGATTTTAGCGTTAAAAATTGAACTGTTTCAATTCGAAGGACTTGGAAATGAAACAAAAGTGCGAATGAATTTTTATAAACTATTTCAAATTTTAAAACAGCTTTAGATTAATAGATCCATAATTTCATTCAATTTTAAATCCTATTTAAATATTTGTTCAGTATAAAATATTCCATATAAAAACCCATTCACGTACCAAAGTTAAAATTTTTAATTGGTTTTTAATTTGTAACCTAAATGATTGAACTTCGATGTATTGAATAATTAATAATTTAAAATGACTGAAAGTTAAAATAATTTAAGTTCTGATTTAAAAATTAAGCTTAAGATGATCTAATTTTGAAGAATTACAAATTTATTGATTCATTCTTCAAATTAGAGCATTGAAAATAATAACGTGGATTTATAGTTTTTCAACATAAATCTTTAAACATTAAACGAATAAAAAAATGTTTAACTATAAGAGTTCAAAGGTTTTAATTTCAACAGCCGTGACAAAATTTTTGCGAACCAGGAAAAACCGGGAAATGACCGGGATTTTTTTCCTTGATTAAAACGGCCGCCCTGAAATAATAATAATTGTATCAAGGTTTATTGTTTCGGTTTCATGCACTTGTAAAACATAACATCAAATATTTTTGTAATAAATAAAAATATACAAAATTCGGAGTAGACTTTAAAAAAGCAATTTTTTAAATTTGCAGATCGAATTTGAGAGCTCACCAAAGAACGAGAAATCATCATGAGTGGCAATGGAAATGTGGAGTTTGCTTCAAAGCTTTTTCTCAAAGACGATATTTGGAACGTCACTGTCCAGAAGCTTGTCGCAAGTATCGAATAGCACAGAAAAAGGGTTCTGATTAAATATTTATGTAAAAATTATACTGTCTTTATTTGTTGAAGAGATCTCAATTTCTTTTGTATCTTTATACCCACGAGACATTTTCAATAAATGCATTTATTGTAAGATTTTGATCCTTTTGTCTTTACTTACACGCAAATTGATCTTACTTTGAAGATTTCCAGGAATTAGAATAGTCTATAAAGTCGAAATAAAATTTAGTAGATAGAAACTGGATTTTCAAATTCAGTCTTGTGAATACGTCACACAGTGGGGTAAACAAACAATTTCCGTAGAAATCAACCCAGAGCTTATAATTTTGATCCATTTAAAACATTTGTCTAAAATTAAATATATATATATATATATATAAGAGCTGATTTTTGAAAGTTTGCTATTATTTTCTTATTTAAGTTAGTTATCCTGCCGAAAATCAGGTCGCTCTCGATAAAAAAGTTTTCAATGATTTTAATAAATAAATTTGAATAAATTATGGCTGTTTTCGGAAAAATAATCTTTAAATGCCGTTATTTGTTGAAAAAATCAACAGCGGAAAAATTTTCTTTCAAAATCGGAAACGGTAGAGTTATAGATAATACTTTCTTCGAAAAAATAAGCCATTAGATTCACTTATGAAAGGTCCAAAATTGTTCAAAAATTAGTAAGAAGCGATAGTAAGATTAAATTCAATTAAAAAAAAACATCTTTAAAATAAAGATTTTTGGTGACTTTTATTTTTTAAGAAGAATACTAGAATAATATAGGCATAACCTAATAATTACGACATCTTCCAGGCTAATGCATTAATATCTGGAAGAAATCGCAATTATTACGTTCTGTCTATATTTATTTATAAATTGTAAATTTTAAAATGTGTTCAT
Source organism: Acraspis erinacei (assembly GCA_035041075.1). Lineage (NCBI taxonomy): Eukaryota > Metazoa > Arthropoda > Insecta > Hymenoptera > Cynipidae > Acraspis > Acraspis erinacei. Next base: position 68,320,878 of record JAWWLR010000158.1, on the reverse strand, counting down.
TGTATATAATATATTTTATTTGAAACATAATTATCAGTAATATTACTTTGATTGTTAACATAATTTAAAAAAATATATATATTTCAGAGATCTAGTATTTGGCACGTCAACTACTGACAACTCAGTTGACATATTTTTTATTTTATTTTTATAAACAATTCCAGTACTTTTAACAGTTTTTAAACTACTTATATTTATGTAAAACATTATGATATCAGTGAAGACACACCTTAAGAATAATATCCAGTAGGCTACAAAACTATACCAAAGAAATGTATTGACAAATTAATGAGTGAAAGTAAAAAGGTAAAAACAATTCTTAGTTTTTCGTTTTAAAAATTCAAAAGTAATTCTTAATTTTCAAAAGGAAAAAAAAACAAAATTAATCTTAGTCTTAAGCATTCCATGCTCTAAAGACTTAGTTCCATTAACAAAATTGATAAAAAGTTTGTCGAATATTGCCAAGTTATTTAGAGTTGCTCCGTTGAAAATAACGAAATCTGCAGAATAAAAATTTACGAAAATTGGTGTTTTTATTATTTAAGAGCCAAAAATAAGCAATTTTATTATCTGACAAAGTCTCCTAATAAATAGGGTATTCTCTGAGTCACTGGCAGTCGATTTCAATTAAAATTTATAGAGTTAATAAAACGAAATCTGATGGTTGAAAATTGACGAAACGCTACATTCGTTTATAATATTTATTTAAACAATTACCAATTCTTATGAATAAATGACAAATAATCTCCTAGTATTTTGAATTTCAAACTAGCACTTTCACTCACTAATTCATCAATATAAAAAATTCTAATTGTTGAGACCTACTGAATATTATTTGTGAGGAGTGTCTTCACTGAAATTAGGATGTTTTACGTACATATATACATACATACAGCTTATAAAAATTATTGGACTAGTCATCCTGAATTTTAGGATAACGAGACTCTTTGTTTCCCAAAATGCTCAAATCGAAAAAATTGTCAGCTCTAGACTGATAAAATTTATTTTAAAAAAACATAAAAATCCTGAATATTACAAATTTTAGAAGATTATGGAATTATACACCTTTGCATGAAAGAAAATAATATAATTATTGTGTTAAATTATTCAATTAAATATTAGTCTGGAAAATAAAATGTTTTTTTTCTTTACACATGAAAAAGAAATAATTTTAAATTTATTACGTGAATTTATTTCGTGAATCTTATAATTAATATTCTACTATTTTAGAGTATTCAATAATGAAAAACCAAAAAAGGGTTTGAAAAATACCTTAAAAAATCAACAGATAATATCCCGCGTATTCTATAAACATTAACAAAGAACCCGATAATAAAATCCAATTTATAATACAAAAAATCAACATTTGAATGCATCACTCTGTCGGTAAAACAGTAATTAACCTCTAAACGCGAATGAAGAGAATTTTCTTTTAAATTCAACCGAAATTTTTCAAAAGAAATGATCAATTAAACTAAAATCCACTATATCCATTATTTTAAATGAAAATGGTTCCAATTTAACGTTTCTTTCTCCAAATGTTTTTCCAATTGGAATTCCCAACGGTTCAAATTCAAATCGTTTAAATTCAATCGAATGTAGTGGCAAAAGTGGTGGGAGGTCATCGCGGCGTCGTCATTGGTCATCATGGCGGAGGAGAAGTTTCCAGTCTTTATGAATTCTTCGTCCATGACACAAGACACAAGCCGTGTATATTCTTGTTCACCGCCTCGTCGAGTTAACAAACATTCTCGCATATGACGCAGTGCGTTAGTTACAAATTATCAATTGAAAAATAGGACATTACAGAATTGAAAGCACGCGAAGAGTTCCCGAACGAAAAATACCGAAAGTGCTTTCGCCGGGGGTTTAACCAGGTTAAACGAAACACTACGTGTTGCGAGTTTCTAGAGACTTGACATTGGAACGGCCATTTTGGCTTGTTGTTTCCTAATCGAGTTCTCCGTTCAGCATCGACATCCATCCGTTTCAAGGTAAGAAATATCAATTTTCCGAGTACTTTTTCCGCCCTTTGAGATTCCCAGTTCGACTTTTTTCTCTTTCGTTTCCCTTCGCGAATTCTCCCTGCTAATTTGCTTTCGATCCAGAAAGTCCCCTTTTGGAAATCTGCGATTTTGTCCTAGTACCTTTCGTTGTGTGACTGTTACGTTATGAAATTTCGACAAGATTTTTAGAGTCCCATTTCAATATTTTCCTTCCATTCCGTATTATTTTTAACGAATTTATAGGTGATTCGATCATTTATCCTTCCCAAAAATTTAGTTTTACACTCATTTTTATAACTGGCTTGTGTCACCATACGGAGATGGTGTGTCCCAATTTCAAGAAAATTTGACTTAATTTTCTGAATTACAAGTGATGGAAAATTGATTTATTTAGCATGTAAACAAAAGTCATGAAAATGAAGGACGCAAAGCTGCCAGTGGTACATCATAAAAATTTACTTTTTAAAAGTATTCTTGTTTATGTAAATTTAATTTATCATCGTAATTAGGGCTTAGAAATCATTTCATTTTTTTTATCTTTGTTTTCTTCTGTTAACTTGGATTGAATCTTGCATAAATTGAAATAACAGGAATTTAAATTAAATATTTCGGTTTTGTGGCGGTTATACGTGAAAATTAATGGAGAACATTCCTTTTTATGAATTCTTAAATTTATTGGCTTTTTTTCTGAAATAAAATTTAGCGCATTTGCGACGGATTTAATGGAAGGTATTCTAATTTAAGAAAGAAAGACATTGAAAATGTTAGATTAAGAGTCCACTGATTGTGTACTTTGATGTTTACATTGGAAACCAAAACATAAAAACGGCTGACTCTTGGATTATTGTAATCTCCATCTATTATTCTTATACCTGTTTTCAAGTTCAAATTACGATCGTGAAATATGTTAGGCTTCTAACACGTTCCTCATAAATAATCTGCTAAATTTCGGAACGTAATGACTCGCTATATTTTACGACACTCGGAAAAATCTTCTTGTATGGAAATTAAAGACATCATGAAGATTATTTAATTGATAAAATTCAGTATCTTAAATTTAACTTGAAATTTTGCAGAAAAAAGTTTTTCATATCGCGAATTTCATTTCCTCTATTTTAGAAAGGTTTTTTCTCACTGTTTTCCTTGAATTATCAAATTAATTAACTTTAATTTAGCATTGCATAAATATTTAAGGTAATTCGAAAAAATTGGAAGGCCGCTGAGCCGTTCATATCACAATATTTTGACAATATGCAGATAATCAAATCGTTGCATTTTTTATTTAGAAAATATCAGTTTCCAAAAAAATAATGACAACCCATTATTGTTTATATATTGTAAATATTTTTTGAAATATAATTATATTTGATTAAAAATAAATTTCATTTAAAATATAATTTTAAAAATTAAAAAAAAAACAATTTCCGACAAAGCTCTTATAATTCAAAAAAATTTCGATTCGATTTCGTTTTTGAAAATACGAATTTTCGTATATCTTTATTATTATAATCTTATATATATATATATATATATATATATATATATATTCTTATATATATAATCTTATATATATATATATATTGGTATATATTTATTATATTCTATTGA
>JAWWLR010000158.1:68248759-68259184 GCA_035041075.1 Acraspis erinacei | reverse complement strand
TATATCATTCGTGATAATTAACGAAATTTTTTGTATTTATGATACCTTTTTGACAATGAGATAACAGTGTTTATGATTTAGCTTGTCTTTTTCATTACTGAAAGCATTAATGATTTACTTTATTTTTCTTATAAAATTATTTTCCTTTTACTTTTTTCAACTTTGTTCGAGTTTTTTCTTATATTTAAGCAACCTTTATTGCAGTTTAGATTTTAAAATCTATTATCAGGATCCATTAAAAAAATGGTTATATCCTTAGGTTTAATAATCATCATACTTTGTAATCAATTTTGAAACTAAGTACTGATTCCTAATATATTTTTGATGGCAAAAATCAGTAAAGGGCACATAATAGGACTTTTTACACGTATTTAGTTTTATTTTGACCAAAACTGTACTTATGTCTAAATTTGACAAATGGCTCCAATTATTGAACTTCAATTAGTGAACTATGCAATTTTGTGGTTTTTGAAATTAAAATGATTAAACTTCAAAAATCTTCACTCTACATTTAAATTCGTCAAAATTTAACTAATTCAGTCACTCAAATCGTTTTCAGTGAAAACGTAAATTTTAAAGACAAAATAATCGCTTTGGCAGATGAATCGTTCACTATTTACTGATTCTGCTATTATGTTCTCAGGTACAGATGAATCAGTCACTTGATATATGCAAATAACTAAAATTTGCGGTGTTCAGATCATTTAATGCAAGTTATTATTCAAAATGGTAAATTTTTTATTACTTGATACTGCGAAACATTTACTTAGCTTAGCTTGATTGATTCCCTCAATAAAGTCTATCAAATGAATCATTAAAAATAAATTACTTAGTTAGTGAAAGTTGCTGATAGGATTATTAAAAGTTAAAAAATTAATCAGTAGAAGACACTGATTAGAGCATTTAACATGACTGAATTTATCAATGAGAAAAAAGACTGAGATTACTAATTAGTTTCGATCGATTAGCCAGTCGTCGAAACTGCATTGTTTGAAACAGTAAAAATTGATTGCGAATCAGTCGCTTTTGACTGATTCAAATTTAGTGTTTAATTTGAAATTGTAGATTATTGAACGTGTGTGTTGTAAATGGTTCCATTATTTGGATGTTTAATTTTGAATTTTAAACTTGACAAATATAAATTGTTACGAATTCGTAAATTTTTGGTTGAATACTTGAAATAAAGAATCGTTACATGTTGAAAGCTTGAATGAAACAAATTTTGAAAACCAGAAAATGCCAGGTTTTTTTCCTGAACCTTGAGTGGCTACTTTTTAATTAAGCCAGATTTGTGACAAAGATCGGAAATATAATGATAGAGAAGAACAAAAGAATTGTTAACCCTAACTAGGGGTGAAAATGAGTGAAAAGGATTTAACGTCGACACTAATGGGTTAAGTGATACTGAGAAAGGGGTGATATTGGCATATCGATATGTGAAGAGGGAAGGAAGGGTCATGTAAAATGGTGCGTTTATTTCAAGAATATCGACCGAGTTCCCATTCGAGAGGGAAACAGGGATTTCGATATCACGAAGATCCCAGTGGGAGTATCTCTTTTATTAGATGTTCTGACTTTTCACGGAGAAAGGATCTGCTCAGAATAAAGTGCACAAATCATTACAGGGTATCACACGTAAGCGAGTCAACCAATAAAAAAAGAAAAGTATTAGATTCCATTGCTCATTCGTTTAGCGAAGCTTGGGTGCATTGCACTTTCACAGGCATTGCATGTTATTGCTCACTGTCTAAAACTAAAACCATGTCCAATATTGGTTGTCTGGCTTATGTCTTACATTCGTTTCGTGTACAATTGTTCAATATCGATATAATGATCCTTGAATGAGGAATAGCATTTTTATGGAGTTCCAGCATGAAAGTTGTTATAACTTCATAATGTTTATCATCGATAAGCTCTGTCATTCTTCGACTTGTTTTTTCGAATTTTTAATTTTGTCTTCGTCTTCGAATTTTAACGTATCTCTCTGCATGAGACGATGTCTGTCGATTATATATATTTTAAGCAGTCTTCGGATAACGTGGATAGATTACTTCAAAAAAATTAATAAAGCGTTATCGTTATTTATTCAAAATAACAATTTGAATAGAATCAAATTAAAGAGAGAACTTATGAAAACGGTTCGCTGAAATATCTACTTTCTCAATTTTTCTTTGGCGAGGCATGGAACTTAAGAGGATTATTTTAATTTAACTGTATTCAAATTGAATTTTACATTAAACAATTTAGTGAAATTAAAGTTAATTTAAACTATTTTGGATTGATTCTACATGTCTTAATGTTCGATTCAAATAATTCTTAACCGTATATAAATTATACAATGAACATTCCGAAGAAATAATTACTTTTGAAAAATATGAGTCCATTTCTAAAGTATGAAACCACTTCAGAAATTGTTTGGAATTTTAAGTTTTGGATTTTATTTATCCTTTTCATATTTTTCTTTAAAACATTAAGCTTAATAATTGAGTTGAGATATTTCTTGTTTTTTGAAAGTTATATTTTCAAGTTTATAAAATAAAATAAAAATATTGTTGTTTTTGTTGTTATTAAAATATGTATATAGAAAAGATGATTATAATATTCGAATTAAAATTGAAGTGGCTAAAAGTTCATCGAACTGTCTTCAAAACATTTCTCTCATTCAATTACACATATTTAAAATCTAAAAATTGAACTTTGTAAGTAACGTCTTAATTCGAAACGCTGGTTTTACCTATGTCTCTTTCCAAAACCGCTTTATCCTCTTTTGAATAGATCTTTAAAAAAATGTCACCATTATTGTTAGATATTATTATTGTCAATGAATATTTTTATGTACATATCTCGAAAAATCAGTTCAAATGTATCATATGTGAAACTAGTCAGTGATTTTCTCTCGTATCCTTATAAGAAGGTATCCTTGAAATCTTGCCAAAACGATTATAGGGGACTGAAATCAATTCACCTCCAGATTACCTGTCGACTTTAAAACCACCTCTTCGCACAAGAAAATTAATATTGCTGAAGAACCCTATAGTGCGAACCCCAATTTTGGTTATATTCGGATATTACATTATACCGAATCATATATCTCAATTTTATTTAATGTTCCGTCAATAATCTTGATTAAAACTTTATTTGCCTTAGCGACAAAATTCATTACAGATTTACTCTTCTCTATTTTCCTTCTGTTTCTTAATTCATTATCTTGATTTACATATCCAATATTTTTTTCTTATATATCTATACTTTATTACATTCATCTAGCCAGAATCGTGATTTTTTCCGAGGGATTAGTTCGGATCTTGGGATTTTCTCAGCCATGTTTACTTTTTGATGAAACGATTCGTATTATCTTCAAAAGAAGCAGGTTCAATCCAATGAAACATACATAATTGAAACAAAAATGTCTACATTATAATATATAAATATGTAGAGTTCGAATTATGAACTTGGAGGTAATGAGGAAGGTGCTCCTTTTTCGATAAGTCAATATCTAAAGTCATCAGTGGTAAATTTTGACGACTGTATTTGATGAGCTAATGTGTCACTTACAATAATATCTTTATCTACACATCAGACACATGTCATGTATACATAATTACATATCTACATATTAGGATGTCCGTCAAACCACATTATTCTTGATTCATAATTCATTTTTAATACTTTTGTGAGAAAAAAGATGTGAGGTTTGATAAAATATACATTTAAAAAATAAGAATTACTTTGTGATTTATATTATTGCTAAAAAGCATGCAATTTTCTTCGCAGTATAATAATGTTGATATTCATTATCTGACTACTGAATAAATAACTGGTATTCAGGCGAATTTCCGACAATAAATACAATTTCGATTTAAAAAAAGTCTAATGGAATCCCAATAATTTCATCAATTTAAAGTCATAATGTGCACAAACTTACTAGAAAAATCGAGATTAATTGTAAAAAATGCTGTTTAAAAATTCTTATTTATTTTCAGGAAAATATAATTTAAAAAATTAGATTTTATTTTATTTGCTTTAATTTTAACAAGCACTCATTAGATTTGTTTTTCAAAAAGTTTCTGCTAAATTAAGATTAAATTACTGGGGAAAGTTCCTAATCCGTGCTGTTTCAGAAGGAATTTTATTTGGACTTAAATCCTATCAGCACTTGTAAGAATTTTTCCGGGAAAAAGAAATAAAATGGAACTTTTCTAGTAATTTTATCATAAAAACGATAAAAATAGTAAAAAATTCGAGAAAAATATTGTCAAAAATTGTTCAATGACATAAATATGTAAGTAGCATGAAAACATTTTATTTTAAAAGTTGATGCAATCGTTAATATAAAATTAAATTGGATTTTTTGGTACAATCTTTTCAAAATTACGCAAACAAATTTCCCCTAATAATCACTGAAAAATATATAGTGCCAAAACTACTAGAGGATTTTTAAAGAAGAAAGGGTTATTTTTAAATTGTTTGAATAATTGTTTGAAAATGCGATATCCCCTTCTTCTAATAGCACCATTTGATTCTGATTAAAAAATGACATAAATTCCATCTGTTTCGCTTTTTTGTATAGAAACGATTGCTGGCGTAGTATCAATTAACAGTGACATGATACAGAATTTATATTCATCTTATGTAACAAATTGGGCGAAGCAAAAAACTGTCTAACACAAAAATACTTGCAACAAAAAATGTTAAAATTATTCGTGCTCACGTTAACATTGATTTGTTTGAAATAAATTAAAAATCTGTCAAAAATTCTTAGATGCACATTTTTTCGATGGAAAATAATGCATAATTTTTAGTTTTATTGGAATTTTTTTTCAAGCACAATGTAAGGCAAATGAAACAAAATGAATCAGTACTGGTAGCTGCATACATTGCAGCACTCAAAAACTTAGCTAATAGAAAGAAGGTTTCGCTAAAGGACCATTTACTCAAAAATTTAGGAAAATCATCGAACTAGTCAATGATCAAAGTTGGCATCTTAGTACTGATTTATTTCATACCCGGTACTTTAGTATTAGTACATTACTCGGAATCTTGGGATGCCGTCTTTACATATGATTAAAGCACATGTTACATTATTGCACTTCATAACTTCGTACTATTTATTTAACTATTTGGCGTTGCTATCAAGTTCCTGCCTTAACTTCAAAACCAGTTAATCCAATTTTTTTCTCACAATTAAAAATGAGATTAATAAAAAGTGTTTGAAAAATTTGATGGCCATCCTGATGAAGATTCGTTCCTTACTTTCTTAAAGGAATGTGTTCAGAGCTTAAGTTTTACAAGACTTAGTACAAGTAATGATTTATATTTATAACCATTAATAATTTTATACCCGACTGTGAGTCGAAAATGACTCAATACATCTCGATAAGTGCGCGCAAGGGAAATTGTTTTAGTGGTCGGTCTCACCTTGGCTTTTGCTTATCTCGTGTTTAGACTTGGTTATTATAGATACCCAGTTTATAAAGTTATACACCCCATGCATATCTCCTAAGCATGCATATCGGACGGAATGTCTACGGGGAAAGGGAAGAAGTGTAAAAATAAATTGTGTGTGGTTGTGTGTATAATAATACCTGCGTGTATAAAGATTGGTGTGTGAGAGGGAGAGAGACAGAGAGACGATACCTTTGCGTGATAATTATGAAACCCTTGCGTAACAAGCAAGTGGCTATATGAACGTATTCTATAACGGACTCGAAGCTAGTTCATAAGCCCTTAAGAAAGCAAACTTAATGATGTTAATGATGTACAAATGTGTAATTTAGTGTTGCAGAAATCCGCCGTCGGATCGTATGAAATTACTTTTATTTTACAATGGAAAAAAATATGCGAAAAGCCGCTTAGATCTTCACCACAGTTCGCCAATTGTTCACAATTCCCAATATTTGGTCAGTTTTGAAAAAAACAACTTTAACGTTTTCGTTGCTGTACTTATGGACAAGAAAAATATATGTTGAAAATGGCCGAGTAGTTAAGGCGGTACCGCGTCGGGTTTTTGGATCTAAATTTCCGGGCTCGATACTCGCTGCCTGCAGTTTTTTTTTCGGTTTGAATATTGAATTCCCTTCTCAATTTTTTTCAAATTATGCAAAAATAAACATGTGAAAAAATTGTATTCAATACAATTTCGTTCACTTTTATTCTCTTATTTAAAAATGTAAATGCGTATGCATTATAAATTAATTAATTAATCAATGAAAAAGATTTTTGTGAAAAAATTAAAATCAAGAGAAAAAATGTGTTTCAATAATTAAACTATAAAAAAACTTCGAATGCTTGTAAATGATTTAAAGGGGATGAAATTGAGTCAAAATTATAAGCGATACTTGTGGCTTTTATACAGATTTTGGATTATTTATTTGATCCGAAGATTGAGCATCAGAATGATCCGATTCTCAATATCAATTGTCTGCCATGCATTTTTATGAGTACTGTCGAGTGTCAGAGTTGTAATACCACATCCAAGTCATGACCGTCTACATTGCCTATATAGTATGCACCTTGAAATTGAAAAATTGAGCTTTTAAAGATATTTCCTACATTTTTAAAACGGAATATCATTGACTTTCACACCCTGTGAAATTTAAAAAAAAAATAATTTCCTTATAGAAAGAGATTTATAGCCCAATATCGGAACATTGGAATGTTTATCTCACTCTGCTGGAATACAAATTTTTGTAAAACATTCCTTGTTGGTCCTAAGGGTTATAAATCTTTTAAAAGTGGGGTCCAAACTAGGTAAATCTATGAGCACTTTTAGACAGAAGAAAAATTATTTTCCAGTGTCGAATATTCGTTTTTTTTTGTTAAAAATGAATATTTCTTTATCTGAAAATTTAGCTTTTCTAGCATAAGATTCACCAGTCAAGTTTTTGGTAATAAATTGAACTATTTTGTTAAAAATTCGTTTAATCTGTTTGAAATTTAATTTTTCAAATTTAAAATTGAACTATTCTAAATGAATATTCATCATTTCAGTTGAAATGTTATCTCTTTCTTAAAAATTTAACTATTTTGTTACAAAATTCATTTTTTCGTAGAAAATTATTTTTTGAAATGATAATTCAACTGTTCACTTTTTGCTTGAAAATTTACCTTTCCTGGTTAAAAATGTAAGTAATTTTCAAGATTGACATTTTTTGGTTGAAAATTCAACTATTTGTGGGAAATAATGTATTTGTGGAAAATTCATGTATTATTTTGAAAATTTCACGTTTTCTCAAACACATTCTGTTGTCTCTATGATGTTATAAATCTTCTAAGAGTGGAAGTCGGAACTAGTTAAATCTAAAGATTTATCTTTAGAAAGAAGAAAGTTAATTTCCGGAGCCATAGAGATTTGTTGTCCAATATACAAAAATAGGAATTTTTCTTCGATTATAAAATTCAATAGTCCCTAAAACATACATTGTATTACAAATATTATGTCGGTCATGACTGACCCACAAATCTCAATAAAAAGTATAACAATTGCCAATCGGCAGGCATGAATAAATTTGTTTGAAATTTTATTTTGGATTCGCCAAAATGGATCATTTTGATATTCAGTTGAGAAACAGAATGATATGCACCGTTTGATTTCCGAGGATTTACTGTGATTTCCCGATTATTGAAACCTTCTGTGTAAACTTTATATTTCATTTTTTACGTCTCACAGAAAAAAACAAACGTGAATTTTTCCTGCTGTTAAATTTGAAGTGGATGAAGTTGAATTTTTTCGTATCGAAACAAAATAAGATTCAATAGAGTGGAAATGGTAGCCATTTCCACAAGTAATGTTAATTTTGGTTGCAGGTAAATATTACTCTGAATTCGCTGCAAAAGATTACATTTTTTTCGGTGCTATTAATCTTGAAATACCACAAAAAATTCTTTTTTTGATATTATGTTGTCGGCTAGCGTAGTGATATAGTTTTTTGCCAATGGAATGCAAGTTTTTGATTTACTAGTTGAAAACCACAATTGTTCTTACTTTTGATCTGCGAGAAACTTTAAAGTGCATAAAAACTCCTAATTTTTGCATTATAACTTCAGATAGTTTACATTTTGAAAACTTTAAATTGTATTATGATTATAATTTAAAGTTTTACAAATTTTATACTTATAATTAGAATTTTGTAAATTACAAAAATTTGAAATTAAACATTTTTCACTTCATTTTTCATTTTAAACTTTACAATTTATAATTACTTCTGATGTTAAATTTGGCTGATTACTGGTTAAAATAATTTTCTGAAGAAAATTACTACGAAAATTATTTATAATACAATTTATAGTTTTATTAAAATATGTATTTCTGAGAAATCTTTAAACTAAATAGAAATCTTAAAAGTAGAGTTAGATATTTTTCAAATTATGAAGACTTGTTTTAAAGACTGTTTGAAATCCACAAACGTGCTTTTGAGGGCTAGAAAGAGAAGTTAAAATCGATTTTCTCTATTTCTCATATTTCCTGTGCTGAGGAAAAAATGGAGGCTTATCTGAAATCTGCGATCGAATCTACAATGTAGTTCCATAAATAATAACAGAGGTTAATCAAAACAGAGTGCTCCACTCAATAATATGTACTCACATTTATGAAACATTAAACTGCACTCTGGAATGTATGGTTAAAATAATAGCTAAAACATAAAAAAAGTACTCAGCACGTATTTTTCACTGGACAGTATGATATTTTCCTCTCTTAACTTTTCCAGATTTCGTTTTCAAGTTTTTCGACTCAGGAAGATCATTAGTAAATCGTGATGCTTTAATTTTTCCTACTAGAAAATGGAGGCAAATGTCAATAAAACATACTTCTGCTTTTTTCGAAAGTCCTTAATGACCCGTGGAAGGGGTGAGTAAATTGAGCAGTTAGTAATACTGTTATCCGGATATCACGAGCACTTACGTGAATGGGATGTCCCTGCAAAATGATATGTAAATTATTGGTGTAAATTCAATTACGTGAAGATCCTGATTATTGTAGATGTCTTTATTTTAAAGAACTTATTACGTTGTAGAGAAAATTGTAATGAAGAGATAATTAGGATGGAAAGAAAATTATGATATACTGAAAACAGTAATTAAAGAAGAATGATAGAATCTCTTTTATGGTGATTGATTGGCGAACTGTGGTAATTATAGTCATGTATTTCCAAGGTTACACACTTTCGACCCATACAACATTAGAGAGATACGTAAATTTAACGCAAACACATCACAAAAGTCAAACATGAAAATACACATACATTCGCGAAATGTCGTGGAACATGGCAAATATGTGCTAAAAGGGAAAGTTGTCAAAATAAACTTTTTTTGATCAAACTATATGCGGTGTTTTTATTTGTATGAGAATACAGAGAGAAAACTCAATTTTACGAGGATTCGTGATTTTCAGATTATTTAGGAAATCTAAATATTCAAGAAGTATACTTTATTGAGAATATAGCATTTATTCTCAGTGTGGTTGCATTGCTGTTTTGAAATGAATTAGTTTCACATTTTTCTTTTCTTTTTATTCTTACTTTTTTGCGAATTTTTATAATCTTAGAATGTATATTACAATAATAAAAAACAAGAAAGATTTTCGACTATTCGGCAATGCTAAATTGAAAAGTAAGCAAGCAAAACGTTATTAATAAAATGTTTTAAAAAATTGATATAATTATTGTGTTTTTTTTATGAAAGCTTTTAACGTATATCCATCATAAAATAAATATAGTTTTTATACCAATTTTAATTTGCGATTACAGATTCTTTACGGAAATAGGTAAAACTTGTTAAGCATGTACACACTTTTTAAAATACATACATACTTTTCAATATTTCTCTTGTAATATATTCTTTACCAAAACTTGAAAATTTCATTTTTTAAATTGAAAATAAAGTAATCATGTATAAAATTGTCTTCTGATTTCATATTTAAATTTTATTTATTTAAGTCAAGTTAAGTTAATTTTAAGTTTAAGTTTTATTTAATTTATTTAAGTTTATTTTATTTTAAGTTTTATTTCATATTTAGCGAAAGTATTAAATTAAAATGATTCTTTTGCATTACATTTACTTATCATATAGACAAATTATAATAGCGTATTTCCAATTTAATTTTTATCAATGGAGTTCAACCCACAACATGTCCTTAAATATGTATTGCGAAATGAACTGAAGTGGATTTATCACATTTTGTCAGATTACTCCTCAATTATACTGAACAGGTAAGAGAACATTAATTTCTATACAATAACAAATTTCGGAAAAGCATTTTATCTTCTTTTTAACTAAGATATGATCATTGTTTCCTTCATGTTTTTCAGATGCCATGCCGGCAGATGAGGCTGCCGCCGGCAGAGGGAAGCCACCCGGGCCGGGCAGCTTGGCAGGCACCAAGGCAGGCACCCCGCTGCGAGCAGAGGGCCACTTTCGTATACCTAC
>JAWWLR010000158.1:68165648-68184356 GCA_035041075.1 Acraspis erinacei | reverse complement strand
TAATTTTATTCAATTTCATATGGAAATTTCCAATATTTTAAGGCAATTTTTTATATTTCAAATAATTTTTCAAAACTTTAAGAAAATTTCGAGTCGGCTGAAAATATTTTCAAGAATTTAAGAGGTATAGAATATATTTAAATAATTAAAAATTGAAATATAAAATAATAAATATATAAAATATATATATATATACATATATATAAATATAAAATTTTTTTTTTAATCTTCTACATTTTTTGTTAACACATCTGAAATATTCAAAAATCTTTTCGAATTTTCTTCAAATTTCTAAGGCATTTTGCAAGATATTGAGGGAATTTTTATAGATTTCCAATGATTTTCCAAAGTTTCAAGAAGAATTTGATCAATTGAAAACAATTTTTAGGAATTAAAGAGGTTTCTCATAGATTTAAAATATTTTTAACCTTGTAAGCATTTTCGAAAGTTTATCGAATATTCATTTCTTCCAAAATTCTAATTTTCCCATGACAATTACACCACTTATATTTATATAATTCTAAAAAAAACTGCTAATACTTCTTTACTTTCAAATAATTAAAATATTTGTGTGAATAAAACAACATTAAAAAAGAATTGTATTCTTACAGCAAAATATTGTTTTATCTTTCTATACCGGACTATATCTTTAAAAAAATATTTTTATTTAGACGACGTCTATTAAGCTTTTAAAACTAATAAAAAATAGTGTGACGTAACTGCAGCTAAGCAACATTTTTTCCACCAAAATGAAAAAAATCATATTTTTTTAATGTGATGTAAAAGTTAGTCATAGTTTGGAGTATTTGATTTTTTCAAAAACATTATGAATTATTTAAATAATTAATTGTTGTTCATTTTCAAACTATATAAAAATTGAGAGAGAGAGATATCCACTTATTTATCAGGTTCGTATCCTATACCACTTTTTGTTGAATAATTACATAATTGTCATACATTTGTTCTAATGCTTTATAAATTACTATTTGTTTAAAAAATTTGCACTTGCTCATGCAGCTTTCGTTTAAAAACTTTTAAAAAATAATATAAAATGGAATATATACAATTGTAAATGGATTCATGACGAATGAAAATTGCTTCAACAATCTGGTAGAATATTGATCTTCTGAGTATAAAATTCGCAATTATTGTTGAAAATTTATCTATTTGGTTGCAAAATAATCACTTTTTGTTTAACAGTTTAAATAATTTTTTAGAAATTCATTTATTAAAATTTACCTTTTTGGTTTAAAATTCCAGTTTTTTTGGCTGAAAATGAATTTTTCCATTTAAAAATTAATCTGTTGTATTTGTTTGTTGGTACTTCATTATTCATTAGTTGAAAAAAAGTTTTTCTGTTTTTTTTTTGTATAATTTATCTTTTTAAATATTCTGCTAAACATTCTTTTATTTCTGTGTTAAAGTTAAACTATTTATTCAAAAAATAAGTTTGTTCTTTTAAAAAATTTGCAATTCATCTGTTTCAGTAAAAAATCCTTTTTGGTTGAAAATTGCAACTTCATTATCGAAAATGCAAAATATTTTGGCTTGCAAAATTCTATTTTTGCTTGCGTAAATTCGTTGCTTCTGTTTTTTGTAAATTCTTTTTTTATGAAATTCGAATATTTTTAATTTAAAATTAATTTTCAAATCTTATTTAAAATTAATATTTTTTCTAAAGATACAGCTGTTTTTATGTTTGGTTGACAATTTTCCAGTTTCGAATTAAAAATTGAACTATTTGGTAGAAAATTCAGGTTTTGTTCGAAAATTCATCTATTTAAACAGAAAAGTAATCTTATTGTTGAAAATTCATTACTGTTGTTCAGAGTTCAATTGTTTTGTTGAAGGCTATTCTTTTTTAATGAAAAATTAGCAGTTCCCTTTCTGATTGAAAATTTATCTTTTTCGTTGAAAGTTTAACTATTCTGTTAACAATTTTAATTTTTGACGGGATATCAACTTTTTTATACATATATCGGTTTTTTGTTAAAAATTAAAATACCTTGCTGTAAAATTAAACCACATGATTAGAAATTAATTTCAATATATGGAAATGCAACTATTTCATTTTTGGTTTAAATTTGTTCCTTTATAATTTAACAATTTTTACTATTTGGTAGAAGAATTATATATTTTTTTGAAAATTCATATATCTAATTAGATAATTAATTCGGTTTGTTCAAAATTAATTTTTTTAAGGTTCAATTATTATCTTTAAAAATTGGTCTTATTTGGGTCAGTTGTATTAATTAATATTCATTTCTCTTTTATTGAAAATTAATTTCATAAACCACCTATAGTTGAAAAAGTAACTTTTCGGTAGACGAATCATTAATTTTTTTCCTTTAAAGTTTATCTCTTGTAGAAGGAAAGTGATCTTTCTTTGTTCAAAATGAACTCTTCCATTGTAAATACAACTATCTTTTAAATGATTCCTTTTTTCTTGATTCAAAAATAAACTATTTTGTTGAAATTGCAATGGTTTTTTGTTAAATTTCAATATTCGACACTTTATTGAAAAATGTATCTACAAAGGTTTAAAATTTATCTATAGGATTGAATATTTTAATATTTTTTGAACCTTTAATTCTTATTTTTGTAAGGTTTCTTGATTTTGTTGAAATTATCCTTTAGGTTAATAATTTACCATTTTAGTTGAATATTCGTCATTTTTGGTAAAAAATTTACCATTTCTGATTTATATCTTTTGCTTAAAAGGTAATCTTTTTTATAAAAAATCAGTTTTGTCGTCTTCTAAAAGATTTTTAATTTTTCTGTTTGATAACTGAACTAATTGGTTACAAGCTGAAATATTATTTTTTTTAGATTCGTCTATTGTACTTAATTCTAAATTAATTTTGGTCTTAAATATATATCGTTTTTCGTTAAAAATTCATCTCTTTCGGTAGAAAATCTGTTAACTTCTAGTTTGTTTATAACTACTCCTAATCTATTTTGTGATTTTAATACGAAAATTGAACTTGATTTCATGAAAAAGCCAAACTATGTATTGGCTTTTATCGAAACAATTTTATTTTAAAAAATACTCATAACAAGTTATATTATATTGTTTATTATTTTGTATATTATACAATATTTAGTCAAAGGTATTCTAATTATTCAAAAAGATTTAGAAAGATTTAAAGAGATTTCAAGGAGTTTCAAACGATTTTAACGGGGTTTTAAACAATTTTTAAAATCTCAAATAATGTTATGAAACTCAAAAATATTTTAGGTGATTTAAAATAATTTCTACAGACTAAAAAACTAAAAAGGATTTCAAAGGCTTTCACAAAATGTATATCTTAGTTTTAACAGATTCAAAAATATTTTATGTAATATTTAGACATTTAGTGAGATATACAGCGTTTTTAATATATTTACAAATGTTTCAGGGCTTATGCAATTTTTTTCAGAGGTATCAATAGATTTAATAGAATCTTTAGGAATTGCAAAATATTATAAAATATTTGAGGAATTCAGAAAATTATTCTAAATATTTCAGAATATTTCACAAGGTTTAAGGTTATTTTATAAGGTATCATGGCTCTTTATATCTTTGCAATCGATTTTTGGCCAATTTAAGATATCACAGGCATTTTGAAAGGATTTAAAGAGATTGTCCCGAACTAAAGGTTTTCAAGTCATTTTATCAAGTTAAAAAACGATGAGGTGTTTTAAATGACTCCAAGAAATTTTAACAAAAGTTATGAAAATTTACTGGAAAGAATATAGGATTTTATGATCTTTTAGAAGATTTCAAGGTACCTTCAGAATTTTAAATATGTTGAAATACTTTAAAAGTTTCAAGATTGGCCAAACCCTCATTTAATACTGAAGCATAGGTACTTTAGGATAGTCAAATATTTAAGCGTAATGTGTTCATAGAATTTTTTAGTATTAAAACTCAGAATTCAATTATTCACTGGATTAAAAATACGCATTTTTCTCAATTGAGCGCTTTTTAGTGTGATATAATTTAGAACTAGAATATGTAAATATTCAGCATTTCGAAATTGAAATATTTCTTTTATTTTAAAAATTGTGTTTTCATAATTCTCTATCTTTTTTACAGGTGCATGCCCTCCATCGGTCAATGCTTCGGGAAACCAAAATAAGAACATAACCAGTCAACATAACCAGATGTTCTGGTAAACTTAACCAGATGATTTGCTAAACTTAATGAGATGTTCTGGAAAATTTAACCAGACGTTTTGTTAAACTTAACCAGATGTTCTGGTAAAATTTAACCAGATGTTTTGTTAAACTTAACCAGATGTTCTGGTAAAATTAACCAGATGTTCTGGTAAACTTAACCAGATGTTCTTGTAAGCTCAACTAGATATTCTGGTACTCATCAATTTTTGGCCATTAATAAATGGCGACAGATATAATAGAAATTGAATCTTCAACCAAGTTTTTGAATTTTGAAAACGCAAATCCGATTATTCAAGAAAATGTTGAATTTTCAACTTAAAAATCTAAAGTTTTAACAAAAATTTTCACTTTAACCATCAAAGACTCATTTTGGAGGAATAAGTTCTATAATTCTATGTTAAAAGTTCATTATTTTTAATGAAAAAGTCTACTAAAAGTAGATTAGGAAGTTTACTGTTTGGTTGAATATTCATATTTTTGGCTAGAAAATAAATCTTTTGGTTTGATATTTTTTGATGAAAATTCGGCTATTTCGATGAGTGTTTAACTCTTTTTTTGAAATTTTGTTTTTAAGATTCTTCAGCTTAATTGGAAATTTATCTTCTTGGTTGAAAAATTAATTATTTTGATAAAAAATCGTTTTTCTAGCTAACAATTACATTGCTTCACATAAGACTGTAACTGTTTCACTTTTGTTTAATAATGTATATTTTTTATTTGAAGTTTACTTTTTCAAGCGAAAAATTTAACTCTGAGTATGACAATGTATTTTTTTGTTGAAAAATTATATTTTCAGAGAAAAATGTAACTCTTTTATCTAGAATTCATCATTCCGGTTTCATGCTTCATCAATTTAGTTGATATTTTTTCCTTTCTCGTAGTAAGCTTATATTCTCGTAAGCAAATGTATCCTTTTTTGGTACAAATTCAAATCTTTGTTTTAACTGTTTTGTCGAAAATCCTTGGTTTTGGTAAAGAAACAAAAAGTAAACATAAAGTTTAAAAAGCAAGGTTCAAAATAACTTTTAGCTAGCAATTCTCAAACGATTTTGGATTTTTTTTAGAAAAATGCAGCTTTGACTTTTGAACATATTTATAAATTTATATATAATATATAAATTATATATAATTTATAAATTATTATTCAATATTTTTTATTAATTTTATAAAAGAATTATGCAAAAAAATTACAGCCTGGGATTTTGCAGATCGCGACAAATCCTTTTCTTACGAATTTTGCTCAAATAATCTCAGCAATAATGTTTATCAGTGATATTTTGTTATTTTATATTTTTATTAATTTTTAGAATAAATTTTTTCCTTAATAAATGTAAAACAAAAGAACATTTTTTAATACATGCAAAACAAAAGAAAACGTTTTATCGCATACAATAAAAATATTGGATGATAATTATTCATCATTAAACCTCACTGTTGAGATCATTTGAGGAAAATTAGGGAAAAAAGTTCTTTTTCTACTCTAACTGACCAAGTTATAAATTTTATTATATAATTTTTTTATCAAATTTATACAAAATACCAGATGATAATTTCCTATCTCGAGACATCACTGGAGACATCATTTCTGGAAAACTAGGGGAAAAAAGATTTCCCTCTACCTTTAAATGTCCACGCTGGCCACTTTTTATGTTTTTTGTTTATAAAATGAATAAAAAACATCGAAAAATAATTTTCCATCTCTAAACATCACTGCTCGCATAATTTCCGGAAATAAGGTGAAGAGAAAAAACGATTTATTTCTACACTTAAATGCCCACAATAGGCATTTGTTTATAAAATTATTATAAATTATCGGATGATCAAATATTATTTTTTTAATGAAATCAAGTAATTTTAAGGCAAAATTTAACCATTAACTTAAGATTGTTAAGAATTTTCAGCTAAAAATTATTTTGAACTTCGTTTTTTGAATTCATCCCACTGTGGGACTATCCGGTAATACCTGGTCTGACAGCAGCTAGTCGCAACCACTGGCGAAGGGTAGAATGGGCGCTCGGCCGCCTGACTGTAACCGGTGTTGTACTACTAACTATATACATTTTTGCATTATTTCAATAAATGGCAGAAATTATTAGAATTTTGACAGACTATTTTTTAAGTCAATGAAACAAAAGATACATCCCTTGAGTTTCATGCGGATCTAAAGATTTTTGTTACCACGAGAATGTTCTTTAGAAACAATTTGGAGTATTTTGCCGACTTTTTCGTTGTTTTTAAGAAAATTGAATTTTCGAAAAAAATCTAATGACCAAAAAAATAGTTTTGGTTTTAAAATATTCCGTGAAATTAATAGCAATTTTTGCTATGCTTTTAAACAATAAAAAAATGGTGTGTATTTCTTCTACTCAGATGAAAGAAATGATAAATTATTGATTTAATGTCTACATCTTAACTTAAACTTAAAAGAAAAAGTTATTGACATTTATATAGGGAACATCCAATAATTAAATGATTTTTTAAACTTTAGATCAGTGATTCACCTATTATAAGGATTCGTAAGATTTTTAAACCCCTCCTCCCTCCTCTTGTTACATTTTGTACTTAACATATCATTTATATTACAAATATTTTCTCTAATAACTATTAAAATTTTAGAATATAAAATTTGGAACCAAATTATTTATTTAATTCAATCTAAGTATTTATAAGGCGGTTCACAGAAAAATTCATTTTATTCTTCGGCGGCCGCATCTTGGCAATTTGCTTCTCTAAGTGAAAAAAAATTCTTTAAATGTTTTCCAATTTTTTGTAAAATGGATTGGATGTTGCGAGACTGAAATATGCATAAAAAATAAGATATTCTTGGTTTACGGTTTCTTAAAGAATATACCGATTAGTTTCAGAGAAATATCTTATAAATTAAAAGTGTAGCTAATACAAAGACAAAAAAAATTATTTTCTCCGACTTAAAATAAAAGCTTTGACGATGATGAAATTAATAAAATGTATCATTTATTTACAACAAAAATATATCAGAGCGTAATTGTTTATAATAAAGATAAGATAATAATTTTAAACCTAGGAATCAAAAGTAATATTTTAAACCAAATGATTGAATATTGAAAAAGAAATCGTTCATTGTTTTAATTCGCGAATTTCAAAATTTGCACATTTTCTGCCATAGATTTTATTATTTAGGAATTTTACAGAGTCGGGAAATTTAATTGTCGGGATTTTTCAGTCATCTCATTTGTCAGTATAAATTAAATTATAAAAAATATATAAAAACACCAAATATTTGAAGAAAATATGCCAAAATTTGTATATTCACTACTAACAAATTGAGTTTCGAAATAATGTATCTTTAAAGTTCTGGTTTTTTAAGGAATTGGTGCAATAAAACAGAATTTAAAAATTACAAAACTTCAAAGAACTAAACACATCTGTAAAGTATGGTATTCAAATAAACCAAAGTCACAGTTTTTTATAAATGTAATATACTAATTATCCTAATATTATTCTTTGGCATTGAAATCGATTTTAATAAAAATAACAGGAAGAAATGCAAAATATTAATAATTAGGCAAGAATGAATTTAAAAAAATATTATTTATTTTATGCAAGTAATTATTAAATAAATGCTCAGAGTAAATAGTTATGTCAACATTTAAAATAAATATGATTAAAATAGATGGATCACATTATACACACTATACTATTATTCTATTTCTATTGTAAATTATTGTTACGGAAAAATTACTGATATTTAATAATCCTCTATTTAAATCCTATTCTCCAAAAGGATAGCTTATATCTACAAATTTGATGCATAATTGAAATCTTTTTAAAATTTATATTAATGTTATTAGGCCTCATTGTACTTCGATTTAAAAACTTGAAAAGATTTAGAAAATTACCGAGATGCAAACTCAAAAGATGTTTGAATTCTGCAGACAAAATTTCAAATACCAAACGCCTAAAAAATTTAAAAAAAATATTCATAAGAAAACAGATTTCATTTCAATCTTAAATAAAACTAATTTTTAACTTATTAGGTATCAACTTTTACAGAAGTATGGAGCTAAAGTCGGTCAATTAAAAAATATATAAATTTTGTAACAGATTGCATTAACTCAGAACTAAAGAAACACCACAGCTATTACTGAAGAACATTGAATTATCAGTTTAAAAAAATTCGATGCAAAAATCGAAACTGAGAAACATCCTTGAACAAAAAAATTAAAAGTTTCATTTTCTGTTAAAAAGATAAGATTTAAACCAGAAGATTAATTTTGTACAAAAGAGATTGAATATTCAACCAAGTTATTGATTCTTGAAAGACGAAAAACAAAATATCTGCAAAACAGTTAAATTTTAAATATGAAAATATTATTTTTTTAACAAAAAGTTCATTATGATCCAAAAAGTTTAATTTTTTTACTATAATAGATCATTTTTCATCCAAAAAAAGAATAGTAAAATATTTTGCAATGCATTTTAGTTAAAGAATATATAAACTTCTTAATTTTTTCAGTATCCAATCATTTTTTTGAGAATGCAACTATTTTGGTAAAACGTCATCTCTTTTGCTATTAATGTAACTACTTGTTTAAAAGATGCCCTAGTTTTCTTGCAGTTCTTTTTATGAGGATTCATTTTTTCGGTTTAAAAAATAATCTTCTTGCATACAAATAAACTATTACGTTGAATGTTGAAATTTTTTGTTGTAAAATATTCTCTTTTTTTAAGATGAATCATTTTAGTTAAAAAATTTGTTTTTCTTTGCTTGAAGGTTAATGTTTTTAACTAAACATGTAACTATTTCATTTTTGTTAAATAATTGGTACTTTTAAATAAAAATATACCATTTCAAGTTGAAAATTTAATCCCTAGCATGAAAATGTATTTTTTTGTTGTTGAAAATTTAGATTTCGAGATAGAACAGGTAAAAATGTAGTAAACCAAATTTTTGTGTTATTTGTTAGAAATTTACCTATTTGGTTGAACTATTTTCTGGAAAATTCTTTGCTGCGATTCATAATGAAGCTTTCAACCGAAAATGTATCTATTCCGTTTTTTAAGTTAATATTTTGTATTGAAAATCGAACTTTTATGGATCAAAAGTTAACACTTGGGTTGAAAATTTATATTTTGTGATAGATAATTAAAATTCTGATTTAAAAAGTCAACATTTTTGTCCAAAATTTAACTGTTTCGTTCAATGTAGAACTCTCTTTGAAAATTAATTCGTTTTTAAAGATTAAAGTTTGTGTCATCCGCAGACAAAATCTAAATTTATTTAAAAAAATTTTCGTCTTAATTTATTAATACATTTAGATAAGCAGAATAGTATTGAGATTTCCTTTTCCCATGAATATTATCAGTGAATAAATAACATCTGGTTGAACCGCTCCACACTCTGTCCCGTAACGTGATGTCTGACCAAAGCCGGTCACCACTACTTGACAACTGTAACCCGAGCGCTCGGCCGTCTAAACGGGTGTTATACTACTTCGGACAGAAGCCGATCACTCCGCCACACAGTGGGAAAAAAATTACTTTTTAGGACCAAAAAATTTAGAAAACTACAAAATTTAAAAATAGCTAATAAAATTTCTCAGAGATTTGTCGAGCCTAATTTTTAAAACAGGCTTTCAAATTTTTTATAAATAAACGAATATGAAGAAAAAATGGCCATTTTTCCATTTTAGGTTCCTGATGCTAATCAATAACATGAAA
Source organism: Acraspis erinacei (assembly GCA_035041075.1). Classification (NCBI taxonomy): domain Eukaryota; kingdom Metazoa; phylum Arthropoda; class Insecta; order Hymenoptera; family Cynipidae; genus Acraspis; species Acraspis erinacei. The sequence goes on along the minus strand of JAWWLR010000158.1, from coordinate 68,174,495 downwards.
ATTGCTGATATTACCCAAGTTTTATATCGTAAACTTAGATAAAGATGTTCGAATATTATATAATAAATAAACAATTTTGATTAACAAATTATTTGTTAAAGAAATGTTTTTTACTGTTTCACATAGTTTAAAGTTTTTTCAAAGTTATTTTGCAAGAAATTTGGTTGAAAACAATATAATAATGAAGAAATTTCTTTTTGAGATTATTATTGTTAATATTATAAACAAATTTCATAAACAAATGAATTTAAAAAAATTCATAATTATGTTGATTAATCTTATGATTTTTTTAACGAATTTGATAAAAAAAATGCATTGTCAGGCATTTGTCGACAGAAGAATTGGTTTTTTCGATGACAACTTTTCTAATTAAGAACTTGATGATAATTTCGGCAACATTCATGAAAACTTTGAAAATAAAGAATTTCATGATAATTTCCAAAAAAAATATATAATTTCTTAATCAATTTTATGACTTTTTAAAACAATTTTGATTTAAAAAATGGATTATTGGTCATAAGTCGAGGAAAAATTCTTTTTTTCGATGTCAGACTTTTTAATTGGGCTCCTCATAATAAATTCAGAAAAATTCATGATAAGTTGATAAATGTTATGATTTTTTTATACGAATTTAATAAACAAATGTATTATTTGGCTATCTGTGGACGGAAAATTAGGGTTTTTCTTTGTCAGCCTTTTTAATTGGAGCTTAATGATAATTGCATTAACCCTCATAATTAGTTGATAAATTCTATGATGTTTTAAATAAATTTAATAAGCATTATTATTATTATTATTATGGGGCATTTATTGGGGCATTTATTGACGAAATTTTTTTTTAACCTCACTCCTTTAAATTTCAGATACTCATTACGTTCATTCTTTTAATAAGGCCGCAACTGCAGGATAATACATTTGTTTATTAAATTTGTTTTAAAACAAGTATATAAAATGTATCAACTAATTATGAATTATGCTGAAATTATCTTGAAGTTTCCAATTAAGTAGACTGAATTCGAAAAACACGACTTTTTCCGTCCACAGATGCCCTGATAATGTATTTTTATTTTTATTCTTTTTGGAAAATTATAAAATTTACGAACAAATCATGAATTTTGCTGAATTTATTATGAAGGTCTAAATTAAAAAGTCTTCCGTTGAAAAAAAATAAATTGTCCGTAAAAAGATGCCCCAATAATGCATTAGTTTATTAAGATTACTTTAAAAAGTCATAAAATTGATCAATAATTTATAAATTCTTTTGAAATTATAATGAAGTTCCTAATTAAAAAAGTTGCTTTCGAAAAAAATGTCTTTAGCAAATACCTAATCTATGCATTTATTTAGTAAATTTGTTTGAAAAAATCAGGAGAATTATAAAAAAATTATAAATTTTTATAAAATTAGCATAAAGTTCATGATTAAAAAAATGACATTGAAAGATATGAATTTTTCTGTCAAAAAATGGCTGATTAATGCATTTGTTTATTAAATTTGTTTATAATACTAACAATAATAATGTGAAGAAGAAATTTCTTCATCATTATATTGTTTTAATCCAAACTTCTTGCAATATAACTCTAAAAACGTAAAATCGTGGCAAATCGTAAGAGACATTCTTACAACCAAAAATTTGTTTGTAACTTTTTTGTTTGTTTATTACGTCAAATTGGAATATCCATAAATAATATTGCTGTATGAAGCTTACATGATTTCAACAATTTTCATGTTATCGATGTTCACCGCGAACGTCAAATAAAAAAATGCAAATTTTTTCGTTATATTTGTTTATTTATAAAAAAAATTGAAGAAACTATTTTAAAATTCAGACTCAGCAACTCTCTTCAAAATCTCATAATCTGTTTTTTAAAATTATTTTTGTCGAAATCATCAATATTTGTGTGCCCTACCTTATTTTGAACTAAAAAAGTCAGGGAAATTTTTGTTGAAAAATTCTCGTATTTGGTTGAAAATTAGTTTTTATAGGTAAAAATTTGATCTTAAAATATATTTCTTTTTATCAATTCACATTACTTTCATTAAATGAAATATTCCCCTACAATCATCATAGTTATAAGTACATATTAAAAAAAAAGTTCACATCGGAACCGTAGTTGGAAACGACGCCGGAAACCACGTCGGAAACAACGCCAGAAACGAACTGATCCGATACAAAATGCTGATGTCATTTCCTGCGTCGTTTCCGGTGCAGTTTCCGATGTCGTTTCTGACGTCCGATTTTTCAGTAGGGAATATATATCCTTTAATTATTCTCCTGAATAACAGAAATTATTATCAATTTGATTAAATCCATTTCAAATCAAACAAGATTTTTTTAATACCATTTTCAAAATGGACTCTGCAAAAAAAAATGTAATGCCAAAAAATTGAATTTTATGGGAAAAAAGATTTCTTTATTGCACGCATTATTTTTCTAAAATTCCTCCTTAAATAAAAATAGACATTCTGTAATTTCTTTGCTTGTCAAATCTTTTTTATACTGATCAGAATTTCTTCTCGAAATTTTTTTATTTTTCTTGTAAACGATGCAATCGTTTTTAATCAGAAAATTAAACTATTTTTTATTAAAAATTGATTCTCTGGTTGAAAATTCTTCTACTCCTATTTTTATTGAGAATTCATCTTGTTCAGCTCAAAATTTTAATATTTTCTTTTTGAAATTTAATTATTTGGTTGAAAATGCAACTTTTTTATTTCGTACTTCACCATTTTCGTAAATAATTTATCTCCTCTTTTAAAAGTCGGAATAATTTGTTTTCACAATATTATTATTTTTCTTAGGAATCATCTCTTATTTTAAAAGTTTAGTTTTAAACTAAACATGTAAATTTTCCATCTTTGGTTAATAATTTATATTTTTAATTAAAAATCTAGCTTTTAGATTTAAAATTTAAATATTTGAATGAAAATGTACTTTATTGTTGCAAATTTTTATTTTTAGAATGAAAAAATAAAAGTGTTTCAAAGAAATTTTTTTTAAATTTAACTTTCAAGAATCTGGTTGAACGTTTGTCATTATTGGTTGACAATTAATCTTCTAGTAAACACAAATATCTTTTCGGTTCAGAATTTAACTATTTTTTAAACTTTTTTTATTAAGAATTCTCTGTTTTGTTTCAGAATTACTTTTTGGTTGAAACTTTATCTTTTTCGTTAGACAATTATCATCGTGATTAAAAAAGTCAAAATTTTGGTGGAAATTTTAACTATTCCGTCCAATATTGAACTTTTTGGGTGAAAATCCATTCTCATGCTGAATTCTCTATAAAATAATTGAATTTTATAAAATTATTGGTTTCAAAAATTAATTTATAATTAAAAAACAATTTTTTAACTTTTAATGAATCCTCAGTCATAAATATTAATTTTTTTCAAATAGGAATAATTTTCTATGCATTTCCGCAATGCATTTTCCCGCATGAATATTATTTTTCTTCCATACGGACGAATTTTCTACAAAATTGTTGAATTTTGCAAACAAAAAGGAAATTTTTCCACAAAAGATTTAATTTTGAATCAAATGGTATGATCTTCTACTACTTTGTGGAATTTGTAAGACAAAAAGACAAATTTCCTATGAAAAATTTCAAGCTCAAATGTTGAATTTCTTAGATTAAAAATTGATATACGAATCTTAAAATATTAATTTTTTATAAGAAAGTTACTCTTCAGTCATTCAGATAACGTTTTAACCAAATACATGAATGTCATACTAAAAATAAGCTGTTTTACATAAAAATGGAATGGTTAAAATATTTATCTAAAAAATAATTTTTAAAAGCCAACGATATTAATTTACTACCCAAAGAGACGATTTTTTAAGAAAACGTTTGAATTTTAAAATAAAAAAAATTATGCTCTAACCGAAATTATTAATTTTAATTGAAATACATGAATTTTCAACCAAACTTCTCAATTTTCAAGCCAAAAATACGAATTATCTACCAGCAATGTTAATTTTCAATATCAAAATTAAATTTCTTGGACCAAACGGTAAGCCTTCTAACTAATAAATTAATTTTCAACAACAAAAAATCATTTGTAGCAAAACAGTCTACACAATTAAAATAATTGTTACCAACGTAATTGAATTTTGAACTTAAAAAATAAAGGTTTAACATAAATGTAAATTTTAAAAAAATCCAAAAATAAGTTCAAAGTTTAAAGAAATAGTTTAATTTTTCACGAAAAAAATGACTTTTCAAACCAGAAGATTAATTTTCTATCAAAAAAAAATATTAATTTTATTTTCAACCAAATTTATTTGTAATTGCCAATGAATAATTTGTCAATTTGTCATCTTAGTTTCAAGTGCCATTTACAATTAAAAAATTAATTTTAAACAAAAAATCGAATATTCTGCAAAATAATTTAATTAACTGCTGAAAAGATAATTTACAAACAAAAATAGATTAATTTTACAACAAAAAAGTTAAATTTTCAACAACAGGCGTGAATTCTCTACGAAATGTTCAATTTTCTTCTGAAAATATAAATTTTCAAACAGTTTTAACTAAAAACTGTGAATTTTTCATTAAAAAAGGGATTAGCTCAATTTGCACCAAATAAATTTATTTTTAAAAACAAAAAAACAATATAAAATAAATTAATTGTTCAATAAAAGAAATTAATTTTCAGGAAAAAAATTAACGCAAGAGCTTACATTTTGACCAAGTAGTTGAATGCCCATTAAAAAAATATGAGTTATTAATCAAATTGTAATACTTAATATTTAAAAAAAAAATTTATTTTTAAATGAAAAAGTTTAATTGAACAACAACAAAATTAATTTTTATCCAAACAGTTTGACTTTTAACCAAATAGTTTAGTTTTAAACCAAAAAATATGAATTGTGAACAATATGTGTTAATTGTTAAGCAATACACGATGATTTTCAAACAAGAAAGATTCATTCTTCAAAAAAGCAAAAAAAAAAGCTAGGACCAACGGAGAAAGTTTCAGACATTTTTGAATTTCAGAATATTATATAAATTTTCCTTTATTGCGCTAAAAATATCTATTGCTTTCGAATTTTTTTTTACCTTAAAAAAGCTTTGCTTTAGATTCCATTTTTTAGCTATTCTTCAAAAAACAATAATTTTTCGTTCAGAGAAATGTTACAAATTACTTGAAAATCCTAGTTTTGAATTTTTAATCCGATCATTCTGATGTACAATCTGCGGAACCAAAAAACCCAAAATCTTGATAAAAGTTTTGCATGTCATATTAATCCAATTTCGGTACTTCAGTGACCTTCAAAAATGGTCTTAAAAATTCTTTGAAAATACAGAATAATTTTTGAATTATGATCAAGAAATATCCTTTTTAACGTTTTCGAAAATGCTGAAATCGCGATTTGGCTGTCACGATAATTTAAAATTATAATGTCTCTCTGAGCCCAATGTATAGTTTAACCTCGGGTTTCTGCTTTAGATTTTTTTTATTATTACGATTGCAAACAATTATTTTTAGAATCCTCGATATCAGTTAAAAATTTAATTTTATGAAACAACTAAAACTTGCATTATTCACTGGTTGATATTATTAAAATTATGGTGTGTAACTGTTTACACAGAAAGGCAATACAAATTTTTATATTTACATTGGTAATCATCCAGTTAGCTTGTTTATACTGAATTAATATTTAAAAGTCAGCTTTCTTGAAATCTTGTAGATAAAATTAATTAAATTTTATTTCATAATACACAATCTTGACAAATTTATAATTTCTTTGATAAAAATTCGACGTATCTTACAAAGCTACAGAAATTACGAAAAATAATTATATTGAAACAGTAGTTTGATTCAGTTTTTAAATTGAAATTCTAAGTTCACAATATATATTCTTTAATTATTCTCTTAAACAGGAGAAATTATTATTAATTCGATTGATTCCATTCCAAATGAAAGGGATTTTTTGAGAAAATACTATTTTCAAAGTGGTTTGACTATTTGAAATTTTAGAGTTATTAAAAAAAAATATACGCTCTTTTCTTCAAACTTTTTTAACTTTCGACCAATTTAAGATATTTAAATTGTGCTCCAACTTTTTCTAAAGTTATTTAATTTTTCTGTTTTTCTAGGAACATCGAAAGCCGTGACTAAGTGCTTAGTACAAAGTTTGTTCATTTGCAAAAATTTTAATTTCCATGCAATTGAGTTCGTTTGCATAAACTTCAACGAAGGTTTGATTTAAATGAGCCAAATTTCAAAAAGATATTTGATAAAATAAAGAAAGTATGGTTTTCGACTAAATTATAATATTTTTGCCTAAATTTTAAAGACATGAAAAGTTGATTTTATTGAAAAAAGATTTCTTTATTTCAAGCAATCTTTTCGTAAAATTCCTGCTTATCTAAAAAAAGGCATTCTGTATGTTTGCTTGCAAAATCATTTTTATAGTAATGAGAATTTCCTTTCCAAATTGTTTTATTTTGTCAGAACTTATAATTTATAATAACTAATAAGCATTTTTTCAGGTTGGTAAATTAGCAAACATTTTTTAGTTAGAATTTTATCAAATTTGTAGTTTGCGAAAGAATTCAAAAATTAGATTTTTCAAAAAAAGATCCTTTGACCAAGAAAGGTTTGTCCCCATGAAACGTACCAATCAAAGGTGTGGGATTTTTGAAAGAATTGGATTTGAATATATTTAGTGTCGTCCTATTTACTTTAAAATGAAAAAAAAATATTTAGGAGGCAGACGATTTTATTCTTCAAAGTTCTATTTATTGCAGAATTTTAAATGGATTCAATCAGTATTTTGTGAAATATTTAGTTCAAAAGAAATGACTCCTTTGTTTATTTTAAAAATTTGTAATTTTTAAATAAATTATTTATTCTGTCATCAAAAACACGAAAATCTATTCCTGAAGCTAGCACAATAATAGTATTTCGCTTTCAATAAAACTGAAGAAGTTTTAAATTTGTTAAATATTATTAAAGAAATATGAAATTAATTAATAAAAAGAGACATTTTTTTACTCATAGGCCAAATATTGATTTTCGCTTCAAAAAATTATTATAATTTTATAATAAAAGTCCAATCTTATAAAAGAGCTTGACATTAATTTTTTAATTAAATTCAAACATAGTTATTATCTCTTTAACACAGTGTGTAATAATTTTTGTTTGTTTAAAAGATAGTATTTGCTTACTGAAAAATAAAAATTTGTTTAAGTAAAAGAATATACATTCTAGTAATTATTTTCCTACTATTTTTTCAATTATTTTACCTTCTACGCGGATATGATAAGAGCGCGATAATCATCTTATGTGTAAATAATAAATTATCAGAATACGTGGTAAACACGTGATAATGCCTTGTTTTTGGTTGAAAATTATTTTATTGCTTCTATCTTTAGGGTTTGCGTAAATTTTCATAACGCTGACGAGGTTCGTGGTGAAGCTTAGTAATCTTCGGTATAAAAAACAGTGATCTTATTAACAATTTCTCAATTACGCTGACTAAAGCAGTCAATAATGAAAATGAAGATTGTTACTGGAAATTTATTGCTTACACTCGTCGTTTTTATGCTTGATTTTGTTGGTAAGTGCAGTAATATATTACATGAATTTATAAAAATTGAAAAAAAAAATATTTCATAAACTAAAATTTTATATTTTTTACTAAGTACATTAAATATACAGTAATGAGAAGTATCCAGTTTTTTTAACTAATTTTCTTATGGCGATAGTTGTCATTAAGGTGCTATTGAAAATAACTGAGGAATTGATAAATAGTTAAATTTTTTTAGTAAAAAAATTAAGAATCCATTTTTTCTTATTTTCATGCAACATGTCAGGAAATTTCTTTCAATCCACACATTTTTTTTTTAATTTTACTTAGAGGTGGTTGACTGTTTTGGAAAATTTATTCAGATTCTTAAATATTGGATGAATCATGTTGAAATTGAAAATTTTACGTCATAATTAGCTCTAAAATACAAACAAAGAAACACAGATTTTAAAATATCACTCCCATAATTCAGGTTTATAGGGTGAAAAAAAACCCATGAGTGAAAAGATTATTTCTATTATTTCTAATTCATGAAATACTACTTTTTACTAATTATTATATATTTTTAATTTTTCACTTTTTGTCCAATTTTTAATTAGGGTGAGGAAATACTTAGTCAATGTTGACAGACGTAATTGTTAAAAAAATTTATAATTATTTTAAATAAAAATCTCTTAGACTAATGCTACTATAGCTAGAAAATATCAGTTTTTTCACTAATTTTCCACTTTTTGTCAAATTGTTAATTCGAGAAAGGTTAATAATTGATTAAAGTTGACAAAATAATTGTTTATTGTTTATTATTTAAACAAATGAATATTATTTATAACTGTTTACTTTCTTATTAATAGTCGATAATTGCGGGTTTTTGCGAAATTTTTCTCTTGTGAACCACTTTTTACTTAGTTAAGTAACAAATACTGCAGGCTAAAAAACATAGTTCTATCAACGATTTTTGATTATTTATTAGTATATTCTCTTAATTAAGAGCCAAGAAGAATTCTAGATCAATTCAGAAATTCTATAAACCCTTTCTCAGACTACTACCTTCCCCACCGAGTGAGTCACGCCTATCCCAAAAGGGAACAGGCTTAATGGTGTGATAATAATAATAATAATAATAATAATAATAATAATAATAATAAGTTTGATTATTAAGTTTGTTAATAATTTCGAGCCTGAGTTCGATCCCTGAGCCGGTACCTCTGGAAATTTTTCTATGTACCTTTACCGAGATTCTGGTGGTTCGGAATCCACCTTAAGCTGTAGCCCCCCCCCCCATCGCGCACTTGACTGCAACCCCGTGC
>JAWWLR010000158.1:68116624-68127468 GCA_035041075.1 Acraspis erinacei | reverse complement strand
ACGTTGAGCCGTTTACCTGACGTTTTTTTGTTTCTTGGTGACTATGCAGGGAACACCATCATGTCATATTTTAACAATATTTTTAGTAGTTGAATTTTTTGCCTGTCGTTTCTTACCAATTTTAAAAAAATTGCTGAATTTTTATCAATTCACTGTTTCCCAATTTTAAAAGTAAATTTCTGTGACTGCAATCGTTAAAACATTTTTTTAAGGGTAAATTTTTTTTAACAAGTAACTATAGTTGAAAAATATTTACGAATTTTTAAATTTTTAAACAGTAGAGTGGTAGAGAATGTTTTCCCCCCAAAAATGATTATTTGATAGAATTCAACCATTTTCAGAAAAAACTTGTCAGAAGGTATAGTAAGAAAAAATTCAGTTACAAAAAATCTTGTTAAAATAATTACTTTTCGTAATTTTTAAACATTTAACATGAGAGTGTTTTTTATTTTTTATTCCGGGCTCAGAATGGGACCAAATGTATTTTCTTCTATTGCTTCGGGGACTTTAAACAATGTCATAAAAGGACTTTATATATCTTCGGCCGTTTTTCTACAATCCTTGTAATTTTATTATTATTATTATTATTATTTGATTTGTTTTATAATAATTATTAATTTATTTTATAAACAAATTAAAAATGCAGTTATTGAAAAGAATTTGATCGTAAACAACTTTGAAAGGCTTCCTTAGGACATTATGTCAATTTTTGAACCAGTAATTAACAGTTATAATATTTATAATATTTGTTTCAAAATAAATGATTATAAGCACCAAAACATGATTTTTTTAAACTGTTAACCTAAAAAAGGGACTATAATGGTAAAATTATTGAAATTTATATGTTTTAATTATTTAAGGAAAATATTATATATACAATAATGATAATTCTACATTTCGATCATAGGAAAATGAGAGAATGACTCAAAGATCTGTTCACTTTTTCTCCAGTTGGAAAATATTGTTTAGTAAACGAATATTAGATTTGCTTTTAAATCTTATTTATAATAATCATAAATAAGAATTAATAGTTCATAAATATTTTATATTGTAATATTATTTTAATACAAATTACTTATTATCTAATTAAAAGAAACTCTAGAATAGCAAAAAGATAAAAGTTCTATTTTTAATGAAAAATTTGTTTGTAATTGATTTTTTGTTTATTTTAGGCGAACATCTTATTTATATGTAATTCATAGTGCAAGATTGCATAATTTTGGAATTTTTTTCTAAAAGCCAGATGAGTGACTGAAAAAGGGTCTTTTTCCATTTTTTATTTTCTTATTTATTACAATTTAAAATCCCTTTTTTTAAATCAGGTTCGACAAATCTCTTGTAGATTTTATTTTTGTTTTATTAAACTGACTAAATCGGTCAATAGTCATTAGTTGAATCCTTGTTTGAATTTCACTTGTAAATAAGCGTTAATAGAGCCGTAAGAAGTTAAAACAAATTTTACATAAAAATCGATAAATAGCGTTTCAAAAGCTTATTATTATCTTCAGCTTTTATTTCATTAAAAATTAAATTTTTTGGTCGAGTATTGAGTTCCGGAAAATGTAGTCGTATTTAAAGTTTCTATTATATCTAATTTCTATTTTACTATTTTATCATGAAATGTAGAATATCAAGTTATAAATAAACACAAAGCTTCATATTATCAAGAATAATTCACACTAAAGAATTCCTAAGAACTTCACTAATCCTATAATTATACACTTCATCACTAATTTGCGAATTGACTAGCAGATGGCAGTACTTCAGATTCGAATCAAGAATCCTGAATATCCTGATTTCTCGATTTTCCTTCATATTATGGGACTTGGAAAAGGGCTTCGAGATGTTAACCGATAAAGTTTTCAATTTTTTTAAAGCACTGTCTATCGTTACGGAATTTTCCGTAAATGTAACCCCTTTTCCAGCTTGTTCAGGGCTAACGTTACGGAAAATTTCGTAACCATAGAAAGTCCTATTTTTTAAAGCAATGCTTACTGTCAAAAAAATGCTGGAATAAAAAATTAAAATACTGCAAAATATGCCGTACTACAAAATGAAAATGCGACAAAAAATTTCCTATCTATGTACACTGCATAATCTGTTCGAGAATACTGATCAATGTAATTTTATATTTATCTTAAAATTAAAATTGAATTTTGTTGAGGAATCAAATTCAATTTTTATACCTAAAATTCTTCGTAGAAAGTTTACTCGGTCTGTCTTCTATTTAATGAAGCTTCCTTTACAGCAAATTAATTATTTTCTCACCACAATATGTGCGTGGCACAAGAGGTGAACACAGTGACAGTCAAGAAGGTGTTTACGATGTCAGCAATAAAAGAAGAATAGGTCTCACTGAGTACGAAGCTCTGTTAGAAATGAAAAATGGAATTTTGGAAATAATTAAACTTGAAGCACAAATGTAACATTTCAATTACACTCATGTTCTCTTTAAGGATAGGAATATCTTTCTGTACAAATAAAATATTATGAATTTAATTTATTATTTACTATTAACTGCATGAAAAGTAAATCTCTTCCTAATATGTACCAGAAAACCTAATCGCTCTTTGTAAAAAAAATGAAAATTTCATTTTCAAAAAGAATGTGTTAGAAAATGCGAAATAGAAGAAACGAAAAAATTCACAATCACGTTCCAGGTGTTTTAAATTCATATTATGATCCTATTTTGGAAATAAAAATGCAATCAAGATTCGCGGTAGTCAATCTTCGCCAAGTAAAAAAAAACTAATATTTTTTCTTAAATGAACGCTATTTAACGTACATACATTAGATATCTTATTAGCATCAAACCTTTCAATACAAAATCGCAAAAAATAACTTCTTTACATATGCATATTTTTCATATTTACTGAACTGGATTCAGCAAGTCTACTGTATTTTAGAAATTAAAACGAATTATAGAAAAGAATCTGAGGTTTTTTTTGTACACGGTTGAATGTATGACTTTCAATGTCGATGTGAAAATGGTAAATGTGATGCAAAGTGTTATTTTTAACCTTCTAAATATTTATGTCATAGAAAATAAAAAATGATCAGCGCCTTTAACTTTGGTGAAATTTAGTGAATTTCTGGACAACTGTACAGATGGCCTTATTTTTTTTGTTTTTTGAAATGCGTACATTTAAAATTTTTCCTGTAAGACTAAAATCTAAAACAAATAATTTCATTCCATAAACTGCAAATTTTATTATAAATTGCCTTCTACATGTAACTTTGAAAAAAAGAAAAATGAATGAAAGAATCCAATAAAAAAAATCTTCGTAAAGTTCTGATTCGAAAACTTTAATAGTTCGTTTTTAGGGGTTTTTGGGTACCTACTATTAGGAAGAAAAATCGACAGCTAAACTGCTGACATGGTCGTGCAGCATTTAGTCTGGAATTTATCAAGAATCTATAGGATTATCCAAATGTTTTAGGTGAGATTTTTAATTTTTACCATAACCTTTTTTTTCCCACCTTCATCTAGAAATCTTGGCTGCAGTTTTTTCAGCCTGTTATTTGCGCTCGTGAAGTTTCACGCCAATCTTGTTAGTACTCGTTCTAGTCGACGTAGTTTTGTGTGATGTATTTGTCACAGGCAACTAATTGCTCAACAAACTTCTCGGAACAAGAAGTTATACGGGTATTGTAAATCGGTCCAGTAGAAATCGATGTCACGCCATTTATATGCCTTTACTTGCTGGAAGAATAACTGCTGTCAATATTTCCATAAATAAATCAGAATTTAAAAATAAATTTCGAAGTACTATTCCCAGGCCAACCAAATTTTTCGATATATAATAACCTAAAGTGGCTCGTCATCCCCAAATTAGGGATGAGTATTCAAACGTTTTTCATAAGCTTGGCTAAGCGTCCCGAATTTTCGGGATGACTAGTCCAACCTCTTTTCTATATTTCTTATTTTTTCGGAACGATTAGCAGACACAGCTATAATAACAAGTAATCATTTCACAATTCTATCCTTAAAAAACCTCTAGACGACTTTGTTTTATACCAGCGTTTCTTAATATGATCATCGCTTTTAATTTCTACTTCACATTCTGCAATATAAAATTAACTTCTCTTTACTATTAAACTCAACAATATCTTTGATTATCTTAACATCACTTCAAAAATAAATTATATAATTTATAGTTTGAAGAAAAATGATTAGAACGAATTTTCAAAAATTGTGCATGGACTAAATCACTATTTTTTTACTAAATTTAATAGGGAATTTAGTTTTAATTATGTACATAATAAATATATAATATGCCCTTACTTTTAAAATCTTCGTGTAAATCAAAATTATAATTTGTATTGTATTTTTGTAGTATAGATATCCAGAGATAAAAATAACAATAAATTACAAAATCATGCTAAACATTTGTGATCGAAAGTTAATTATTAAATCAAAAATATCTGTGGGGCTAACAAAACTACAATACAGCTTCAAGGTGATGGTCTGAATGCAAATTCTTCTACATTTTTAATACCTTCTTTTTCTTCGTTTCTTTCTTCTTCGCTTTCATCTTCTGCTACAAAGCTTGGACTTTTAATTCTCTTCTTTTGCAGATCTCGAACTGAAAACATCAATTTCATAATTAAGAGAACGCGAAAGAAAACTTCAAATTGCAATTTAATCCTCATTCTAACGCTACTAAAGAATTTACTTACTAACAGTTTATCACAAAAAAAGGTTTAATCATTAAAATAACAATTTAACACATTCGTAATACTTTGCAAAATTTCTTTGGAAGTGGAGATGATAAATTTCATAGGGAATATTTTAAGATAAACGTGAGGCTAAACGTATAATATTCCAGCCATGATTTCTTCTCTAAAAACTTTGGTTTCGTTCAACTGAGAAGTTCGACAACAAAATTGATTAATGTTAAATTGGGAGAATGCAGAGTTTAACCAATTTTGATAGGTATTGCAAAAATCGTGAAATTTGAAGTATTTAAAATTGAATGATTTTGATATATTCAAGTCTTAGGTAGGAAGAAGTTAACTGCTTGCTTGACAAATAGATCCCCCATTGGTGAATGGTTCGGTAACCCTATTCCTATTATAGCTAGAAACATTATAAAATGATCTAGAGAAATGTAAAGCTGAAAATCTTTACGATATTACATTTAAAATATTATTTTTGATTAAAACCGTTAATTATTTAAATTTTACCATTAAACGGCGTGATTTTGAACATCTGGGGTAAATTCGAATATTCCTAAATTGATAGTATAAATTACGTAATTAAGGGGATTTTAATCATAACCTACAACCAGTACCTACATAAAGCCGTAACTGGTTCTTAATTCCAGTTAAAACTCCCCTAAGTTATTTAAACTATTAATTTAGGAATGTCCGAATTTACCCCACAAGTGCGAAATCATCCCGTTTAACTGTAGAAATTGAACTTTTAAAACTAGCAGTTTTCACCTCGGGTTTCACAATATAAAGCCTTAATAGTTTGTAATCTCAAAATGTGCAATGTCATATAGGACTCCTGAGCAAAATCGACTAAACTCCGGAAAAAAATCACAAGACACCATAAATCAAATATTTACTAATAATTTCAATTACGAGGAATCTAGTAGTTTCAAAAATACAAGAGGTTGAGAACTTCAATCAAGAGAAAATTGCGAGAAGGGACGTACACACGAGGCGCTTAGTTGAAATTAATAAATTTTTATAATCGCTTTTTTTGGGCGAATTTTTCGCGATTTCTTACACTTCTTCATAGATAGAATTGTAATAGGTATACTCATAAAAAAAATTAGTAGCAATAAGCATTAATAAAAAAAGTGTCTCCACAGTGCACTGCACGCCATCATTTGAAGTGGGAACCACAACCTTCTTGCGTAGCGCATAATGCGTACAACGCAGTTTTATAACCAGCCATACGAACAAGTTTCCTAACAAAAAATCTTTTCCTTTTATAAATATTAGTTTACAACTGTTCATGGCAAAAACAGCTTTCTCTATCCTCACGTCAACACTTGACGGTTTGTGATTCAAAACAGTACAGTGGGATTTCGATGTCCCCCGTCACCCTCCCGCCATCGTGCTTATTCGCGTGTGCTTCCAGCATCGAGTGAACTGTCGGAACGTCATTACGCAGTTACACAGGATATGTTGTTAAGGTATCGCGCCTTAAAGCGACGCTTCTGTTTGTGCTATATCCAAGTTTGAATGTATTAATTAAAATCCAATTCCTTCTGTTTGGAATGTTTTTCTTCTTCAATTTTTATTAGAAATCAACTTTTAAACTCAGTAAAAACGATATATAAGAGTTCATTCAGTCTGATTTTTAAATAACTATGTATAGTTATTAATTTCAAGTGTTGCTCTTATCCTATATAGATTTTTCACTTAAGTATATGTTCCCTCTTATCCAACTGCTTAAAATAATCAATATTAAGTCTCAACATAATCCCTACAATTTTTACTATAATTCTTGAAAATGTAATAAAGTGATATTAAAAATTACCGTTGTTTAAATGTATGAGGAAAGGTTTTTTTTATTTTTTTAGGCTTTAGAGCTATTTGAAATCATTTAAGATTTTTTGTCTTACTTCAAAGTCCTTCGCATTTCGTGCTGGGGGATGTACCATTAGAACAAGAACCTGGCGCGCCAATCTCATAAAGACGTTGTTGAGGGGTCGTCCGATCGATTGAATCGTAATTGCATACCAGAACTTCCAGACTGCTTTTACTATTTGAAGGGAGAACGTATTTGTCATCAGTGTCAAATTCACAATATATTTTGTCCGACCACAGCTGACGAACTTGATTGAAACTGCTTCCAAAAATATACCAGGATTGTTTGTGACTCAAAGTACATGACTCATTCTAAAATGGCCTTGGCTACGTGTACCAAATTTTCGGTATAAATACCCGAATTTTTTCTGTACAAATAGGGTGGCTGGAAAAGGGGTATTATCATACTCAAATTTGGATACGAATAGCCGGATTTTTTTCCTTACTTGTAGATACTTCCTAATGTCTATACTGTGAGTAGACTTGTAGAGTGAATGTGACAGCTAGTCTGGTGGCTGATTACAAATACAGTTACAACACGCACACAGGACAATTCAATTTTGTCTACTTTTTTCTCCATTTCGCAACGTATTTTGAAAAATTTAGGGTCACCATCATCAAATAGTGGCCCTTTCAGAACCTGATGGTTCACGATAATTCTTCTATGATGTCAGAATTATGAGTGAAAAACAAATTTGCAAACGATTTTAACCGTTCAAATGCTGTCGTCTGCAAACTCGCTGATTTCTGTCTTTCGCAAAATTCATATTCGTCGTAAAAATAATTATTTTTTCAACAAAAGGTATGATTTTTCAACATTTTATTGATCTGAGGACCTCGAAAAACCCCGGATATTCGACAAGTTTTCTTTCTTTCGTTCGCAAATCCTTCGGAAATAATATATATTGAGTTAGTGCCGTACCTATTAAAAAAATAATTCAAAGTCAGATTGAACCAACACCCTTAAAGAAGGTAATCATGGAAAATTTGTCAGCGGCATCATCAACAAGAGTATTGTTTGCCATATACTATTTCTATCGTTAAAATGGTTTATAGATATAAAAAAGATATAATCAGTAATATTAACCTACGTAATTACTTTCTTTCATTTATTATTTTATTCCCAGTCACGCAATTATTTTCATTGATCTAAGTGAAGGTAGGCACAAAAAGTAACTATCATATATCTTAAGCATCTCCGACTATTTATACAAATTATACTTTTCTTTACACGATTTTTAAAAGCATTTAAATGCGAATATTATATATTATATTTTTATATATTATTTTATAAATTAATATTATTATGTTCACGGGATCTCGCATGCATTGTTGTTGAAAATCTGATTGGTTGCGTACTCCGTAAATTTGACTGATTGTAGTGGATGTTTCTAATTTCTTCTTTTGAATTTCCTGGAATTTTGTAAATAACAATTTCCAAATGATGTGTTTTATTTCCAAAAATTAATTTAAAAAAAAGAAAATATATATTGTAAATGATTCTTGAATAATAAAGGCCAGAAGTATGTTCCTAACTTTATGACCACATGTTTTAAAAATGACAAGCATCGATTTAGTAAATTAGAATTTCCAAATAAATTATTTCATTCCATGATAAAACGTATTTCTAAATGATTCTAAACAGTGACAAAAGAGAACATTTTAAATATCGATTCTTTTTAATATTGGCGAATAATTATGTTCTGAAGCTTTTGCTTCTTGTAAACTTTTCCTAACGTTTAAACAGATGAGAAAAATTATCTAATAGGCGATAACTTATAATATCTTAATTTACGAATAATTAGCACACAAAATGAAAAGGCTTTTTAAGAATTTTGAAATTTTTCGACAGAATACAAAAAGTTCATAAGATTCGTGGGAAAACTTCAAAAGATTTTTATGTTGAAAATTTAATTTTCAAAGAGGAAAGATTTTATAAAATTTCCAAATATAGTTAGATGACACCTTTACTGTTTTTTGAAAGATATCATTATTAATCGACACAAGTAGCATGACCATAAAGAAGATTTTTTAATTGACATTAGGGTCAATAATATTAATTTTTGTCCTGCAATAAATTTTGAATAAAGTTTCGAATAGTACATACCTCCGAATAATTTGAAACTGCGTATATCCATTTATATTTTGACTCGCTAATAACGAAAAAGATAGTAAAAATACCAGCTAATTTGATTTTCATGGCGAAAACCATGAAAACCCCATACAAATCCTGAGTTTTTGTGTTTATCTTAGTAAATAATAAAAATGTACGAAAAAACTTTAAATAAAAGTTGTAGATATTTTAAAAAAATCTTTTATATGAAATACATTTTTACTTTACGAGTAATAGCTTTCGAGAAAAACGACGAGAAATATGAAAAATCACATAAATACAGCACAATATGTCGAGGTATCACAAGGGTGTCTTCTCGCCCCCACGAGACGTTAAAATGGCTAAGGGTTTAACCAAAATTATTTATTTAACTAGTTACAGGGGTATACTGTTACATATTCTGCTGTATTTCTGTGATTTTTCATATTTATCATAGTTTTTCTCGAAAACTATCAATCGCAGTGTAAACATGTATTTCAGATTAAACATATGTTTTTAAACGATCTACTACTTTTATTTGAAACTTTTTTGTAAATTTTTATTATTTACTAAGATACACACAAAAAACACGATTTTTATGGGTTTTTCATGGTTTTTACCATGAAAATAAAATTTTCGGGTATTTTCACTATCACTTTCGTAATTAGAGAGTCAAAATGCATGGGTATACGCAGTTTTAAATCAATCGAAGTATGTACCATTCAGAACTGAACCCTTAATTTTTAGTGGATATATACATTTTCTTAGATCAAAATAAAAATTAGATTTTTTATTTTTTTGCACAGGACTGACTCATCGGACTCGTCAGCAAGGCTGTTTTAATCGTCCCTGCATTTCACAATACATTTTATAATTTTTACATTCAACAATTTAAATTACCTTTATTGATTATAATGTATATTTGAATATTTCTAATATTTATATAAAACGTTTATAAAAATTTCTAGAAAGAAGTCTGGAAGATTTTAAGGCAATATTTAAATTTGGCTTCAGAACTTTTAAAAATTTCCTACGAGCACTGAACAATTGATATTACAATTGACATTACATCTTTTTTAGTTGAAAGGCAACTGTTTAGCTGGAAATTAATCATTTGTTGGTTGAGAATTCAACTATGTGTTTGGAAATTCGTCTTTTTTGATAAATTGAATTGCTCTGGATTTAAAATTATAATTTAGCGAGAGGGTTCAATTTTAAACAAAATGTAGATCTTGGAATATTTTAAACATAAATTTTTTAAAGAATTATTCAACGTTTCAAGGTAATAAATAACTACTTGGTTAGACGTTGAAATATTTCGTTAAAAATTGAGGATATTCGTACAAAAATTTGGATGGAAATATCCCTTTCCTCTTTCCTCTGGAATTCATATGGAAAAATTCCAGCAATTGCACCAAAATTTCGGTGCGCGTAGCGAGGGTCCAATTTGAAACAAAATGTAGATCCTGGAAGATTTTTAAAATAAGGCTTTTTAAGAATTTTGAAACGTTACGAGATAATAAATCAAAAGTTTTTTAATATCTCTGGAAGCATGTATAGTAACTTATCATAAAAAAATTAATTTCTAAACCATCTTTTTAAAAAAGAATTTTAAAATTTTAAAAGATTTTCAAAATTGTCGAAAAAGTATCTGGATGATTTTACGGCAATTTTAGGAATAATTCGAGCCTTTTTAAAAGATCTTGAAAAATTTAGACGTATTGTTTAATATTTCAAAACTTCTACTAGCTCTAAACTTCTTTGTCTGTCTCCAATCTTTCCTAAAAATTTTTTTGCAATTCTGTAAAATAATAAAATTAGACTTTTTCGACACATTTATTTTGCTTTGAGAATTGTTTCCTCACTCAAATTATAATTTTTTTTTTGAAATTTCAATTTATTTCACATTCGTCTTCTTGATTTGAAAATTCACCATTTTTGTTAGACATTTCATGACCTTTGGCTCAAGCTGTAACTCTGCATTTTTTTAGTTGAAAATGCAACTGTTTAGTTAAAAAATTAAGCATTTGTTGGTTGAAGATTCAGCTATGTGTTTGGAAATTCGTCTTTCCTGTATAAATGTAATTACTCTTTATTTCAAATTAATTTTTTTTCGTTGATATATATGAGACGTTTCACGTCAACCGGATCACCTGCGCTCCCAAAATTTGAAGCAACGGAAAAATACGTGCGAGGGCTCAAAATT